>BQKZ01005076.1:0-10726 GCA_036244855.1 Temnopleurus reevesii | reverse complement strand
TTCTCGATGCAAATATTATTCAAACAAAAGGTAACATTATTTTGATAAGGTATCATTACATACACGATTTCTATACTAAGTTTGATAATATGAGATACGATAATATTTGTTTGTATTTGTTTTGTACTTGATAAATATGTGTTATATGTGTTATTATGAATGGAGAATAAAATAATCATTGAAAAAAAAATATTATATTTCATTTTGAACAGATTTGAAGACAAACTAAAAAGACAAGATTAAAACATTAGCTTTTACCAAAACTTTACTTGGGCTTTAAAACATATCGAGGGGCGTTAATTTCATGTGTTTTCCGTGTTTTGCAATTGCTAAATCATGCGATTTGTGCTTTCCCTTCTATATAAACCCCATAATAAGAAACATCATAATGCGGGCAAGAATTTATAACATATGCTGTGACACGTAAAGGAGAATGAGTCCTAGATGATAATAAACACCTATAAGAAAGATGTCACACATCTCTATTAATTGGACTGGATCAAGCTCAACAATGAATCCAGAAAGGTGTAAATTTTCTAGTCTTCTAGAACAGGTGTTGTCTACAATCAGATTTCAAGGGGGCTGCTATTTTGTTCAGAATAGATATTTAAAAATGATCCATTGATATTATTCTCGATGGCAAGGAAGGTATTCTTGAAAGTTTCAAATAGTTCAATATCTGGCGAATAAAATAGGTTATGTTGGGAAAAAAATGCGTCATAGGTTTCCGATATTTTTTTGTAAGACTCATAATAAATAATTTAGTTTTAGTGGGCTTTGAATGCAGGTGAAAACGTAGCGTTTTACCAATGACCCTATATAAACACGATTGCATGACTTTAAATGGCTAACCTGTACTGCAGATTCTTTATTTGATTGTTTAACGCCATAGAAAGTCACATATAATGGTTGAAATAGCCAGCCGATAATACAGATTCCGTTCTTTCATTTGCTTTTTTATGAAGAAACTTCATGTCATGATGCATGTCATACGTCATTACTCTATGTTATAGGTCATGTTTGCCAAGAAATAAATAATCTACATAAAAAATGACTTTTGAAAGAAAATCAGTTTTGAACAATGAAATATATGCCCACACATATCAAATTTATTCTCAAATTTTAAATAATTTTATTACCCATCAAGAAAGTTTTGATTTGGGAAAAAACATATGTTCGTGTAACAAAAATGAAATGGCAGCTTCCAGCTCATTTTAGCATACGATAACTTGGCTCATGATATTGCTATTTAACTCTAAACTTGGTACTTTTACATTCAGTTGCATGTTCCAATCATTAGATACATATCATATCTATTCAAATAAGCCAATTTATTGTTTGAGTGTAAATCCAATTTAACATGTTTAAAGTATATCTTACAGGACGTAGATTGTCAGATGATGACAAGATGTCCATGCCTTTGGGATTTTGTACCACCACCGTATTACAATGTATGAATACAATGAGACCATGCTGAAAACTTAAACCATTCAGTACAATCAAAATAATATATCAATTTACGAAAGCAAATATATATATCTATATACTCTTATCGTGGTGAATACATCGGGATAATCTTTTCAGAACGTTTACATTAACCTTCTATTGACTTTAATGTGTGGATTGTTACCTTTTCAATAAATCAAGTGAGTAGGAAAATACAGTGAACATTACACTTGACCTCGACGGACAAATGATTGCACCTGCAAACTTTCTGAAATGCGCATTTGTAACAGCACCAAGAATTGAACACCAAATACATTAATACTAAAATGTAAAACGAAAATACACATCCGGCTTTGTGTTGGACGTGAGTACAAAAAAACGGTTTAAAACAGGTCAAACTTACAGAATAGTGGCGGTTGGTATCCACTGTACTATGATTGGTGGACAACGTATGACTGGGCAAATCATCTTATTTCAGAGAGTATTGTCGTTAGCTACAATTTGTTTAACCTATCTGGTGCGTCTAATGGTACAGCATGGAAGTATAGATCCATGGTTACAGCACGGCCACTATGACTCACGTGTACAACTGCGCTTACAGGATTGCAGACCACCGAATTTGTTCGTATTATTCACTGACAAGAAGCTATCAAGCATTCGTCGGATGCCACAAACCAGGTGAGATGCTGGTTGTTTTCCATTAGGAATGCAGTTACGGAGAGTTCACTTCAAGTACAGACGTTAATAAGGAATGACTCTTTATCATATGTTGGCTTTAATGTTCGAAATAGTCATTCAAACGTATAGATTGCAAATGCCAATCACATACATGCTTGAAGGCATTTTTAACAATCCGTAGTCATCGCAAAACAGTTTAAATGTATGCGACTCTCATGACAACTTTGAAACTAAGAATATCTGATAGCACAACGGAATGAAATAAAAATGTTACTTATGCTATAACAGTAAAAACAGATCAGGGCGCAAAAGCACGTGCATCTGGGCCAGCGGAGCGGTCGCGCTCTCTGGCTGTAGTCGAATTAGCTCTACGCAGTCGTTTATCTGCGCATGTAAAGGGTATATATATATATATGCTACAAACAAATAATAATCATAAAACCCACTTCATTCTAAACGGGTTCTTAGTTATTTTACCTCTCAGCGAACGAGTGATGTCAACTCACTTGTCTGCTTAAGTACCGACAAATCGTATTCTATACAGAACATTGTTGGCAAATGTATGTTAGAAAGTAGAAACTTTATAATTACAATGATTAATATAGCAGAGCTGAATATTTCGCAATCATTCATATAAACACAAAACACAACTAATTTATACACCAGCTTACTTTCGTTTTATATAATTCCATGTTCTAATATCATGGCAGATTATAGTTCACACTTTTCATAATTGTCATTTCTAAAAGAATAACGGAACAATATCAAAATAATTCGCATACAGTGTAAGTGATCTTCTTGTTAATGAACTGGGTGGTTTTAAATATTCGAAAATTATAATCATTTTAACAATAATATATGTCCTGATTCGATAAATGAAGGAGTCTGTTGTATTCCTTTAAACAATTATGCGCCTTTCCTGTTTATCAAATATAACTGAAACTGGGAAAAGTTCATCCACTATCCATTCCTGAAAAATTTCTCTACTCCCTCTATATTATCAAAAACACACCGCAATCACGGTAATGGTAAATATATATATATATATATATATTGCGAAAACCCCTAGACCAGTCCATTGAAGTTTATTACCAAGATGAAACGAATTGTTTATTATTTCCTACCTATCTTTCGAATCTTGCTTCTGCCTAGGGAATTTACATAATTAGCTGCACTATGGTGGATGTTTTTTTTTTTAATATTACAACCTGGTACTGTGAAATACAATTGAGATGATCTGCACTATTGGCCTTCGTGGTTAGAGTCAGATTGAGCAAATAATCTGAAGCAGGAGAGCATATTTTGTTAGCTTGAATAAAGAAAGTTTACTATGTGGGATGTCTTTACATGGAGCAGCTCGGTCAGTATGACCACAGTGTACAACTGCGCTTATATGATTGCAGACCACCATACCTGCTCGTATTCTTCATTGACAAACACTTGGCAAGCATTCGTCGGTTGTCACAAACCAGGTGAGCTGCATTTTAGCTCATTTTCGGTTTGCAAAAACCATCGCAACAAATTATTTTTTACTTTCGACAGGTATTTTATATTGTGATAGGTCATGGAAAGTAATCGAAAGGTATTTCACATTCAAGAAAAATGGTTAGTGAATGTATTTTGAAATTACAGCGTACTCTAAAAACTGGCATATTATATCATTCTAAAATGTATTTCCCTGTTAGATTTTGGTAATGTCTCTCGGTAATTGATTTGGCTTGTTTCCAAGTAACTGCAGTTAACCTATATATACGCGAACGTAAATTACCAAATATTAGCGTCAACATCCTATTCATTTTGTGAATTGAACTACTCCCCCTTTCCCTCCCCTAGAAAAAAACTCCCTCTGCCTCCAGGAATTCCTTTACTACAGCAGCACTGTGTGGTATAACGTTGTCATTCAGCATTCAGATATTGTACCAATATACTCGTCTTGTATTTGGAAGACATTGGAACTCTAATATACTCCTGTAGTCCGGAACCACCAAGAACATTTTTAGACTTATTTATTTTTGTATTCATTTTGGTCTACTTTGTACATGGTAGCCCTTTCAATAATTAAATTGATCTACCAAGGGGAACTGTATAAGATTTAAAAATACAAAATACTTACAAACATACAATATATGTTTAACAAACCCACAAGATACATAATTAAGACAATTAAGAAACATTTGAAGAAAAAAAACAGAGAGAGAAAAAAAATCCAGGACATCAATTACGTGTTAGCAATGATAAGATCTTGCAATGACATTTAAAAAATTTTCCCTCCATAATGGATGCCGGTCCATATCATCACTGAGCTGCCCCTGCCTTGAATCCTCTCTTACATATATTCATGATGAAGGTTTTCCCCGGCTAATCGACAAACTCGTTGTCTTCCATCATTTCGGTCAAAGAAGACGAGCTACTCTGTGCCAAACAGACAGGCATGGTCATGCTTAGTAAGTATGTTGGACCATTGTGCGATTAGCAGTTGACTGGAAAACCTTGATCCCGTGATATACAAGCCGAAGACGGCTTGTGGGAAATTTTCCGTTTCTGCCGCTGAAATTCTAGCAATTGGGGATCATCTCTTCCTATGCTTATGGTCCACCTGGAGTGTCCTGGAGATTTCCGTGGCCGTACATTCCCCGACTTACGTTGACGTTTCAGGATCTAATAGACTGCACTCTGGGATATCCCTCGGATTTTTGCGATATCAGTTTTCTTGTAGCTCTTATGTCGCAGTGCTACCACTCTATCGCGTGTACCTGTTGCCGTTGGACCAGGCATAGTCCAGGAAACTACTCTACTGATTGTTATCACAAGCGGTACAAGGAACCCTTTAAAAATATGCAAGTTTCTTATTCACAGTGCTTAATAAGGGAAAGGGACATAACCTCCTATCCATAGGCTTTTATAGTCTACAAAAAAATTATATATTACATTTTCGATTTTTTAATGCTATAATGCCACCTGTGTAATTAAGAAACATTATTCAATCATTGAATTACCAATTTGTTTACGCATAACCTTTCAAATACCAAGAAAATTGCCCACTTTGATAAAAACATATTTTATTCCACCTTCATGAGCAACAGCTCAGGTCCAAATAAAAAAAGTGTAATGTAGAAAGTGCAAACAGGGTCGTTATAAACACTTAAATTAGTCGAAGACAGGCTACCTAACCTCAATTAATAATAAAAAAAAAGGGTAACCCACCTACCTTATTTATATGTGATATCCTACTTGACTTATTACATGCAGGCTCAAATAACTATTTACTTACTTGTTTACCCTACCTCACTATTGTGATTTGCAGATGGACTGATTTTATATTAAAATGCATTTTTGCTCGTTTATATACCAATCAGATATTTTGAATTGATCAATGATCACTGATTATATTAGTATTTTTAATAGAATTATCTATTTAGGATTTTCATATCACTCCCAATCATGCCAATAAACTTGATGGGAAGAAGTTCCATTCTTTGTCGGCGGCATGATCTAATCTAAAGATGCAAAGCCAACATTGTACGGATAGTATTATTTATACATTAGATTGCCTAACAGATACACCAGTGCAGTATTTACCATGCTGATACTCTACAAAAAAGATTAAACATTAAAGAAGTTTTGTTTGAGTTTCCATAAAATTCCTATTTCGATTAGGGAATTTATCACATAGCTCAAACTATTAGCAGACTAGCTTTTATTTGACTACGTCACTGTTTTAAATTATGGCAACCACCCTGCCTTTGCAAAGGTAACACTTCTCAGCTGTGGGACTAAACATTAAACAAGACCTTGGCCAAAGTCAGTGTTTTAAGCACGTAGGTGAAGGACCAGATCTGGATGAAATATTGCATAAAAGATACATTATGTATGTGTTCATAATGAACCTACTCTTAGAAAAGCACATAGCGCATTTAATGCAGACTTCAGCCGATGCCAACATTTTGGGTGAGTAGATGGTAAACCTGAGCTTACGTGCATGGCCATTAAGGCCCGGGTGCACCTGGGCAGACCAAACACGGCATGGCATTACAACACGTTTTTTACGCGCTATTTTGGTTGTTATTTGGCCAGCGCGCTTCTCCGCGCAAAGGACGTTTAACAATGGACCAATCCCAGCTTAGAGAACGTGTAAATACCGTGCAGTGTTCCCGTTCCGTGTTTGGTGTGCCCTTGCCTTGAGAGTTACATGTACTATGCTCGGTGGTTACAGTCAACATGGGTAAACCGTCTAAATCCGGAGAACATTTTCATCAGCTTGAATTCAGAACGCTAAATTAGTGGGAGGCTTATTATTTGGGCGGCTCGAACAGTATGACCTACGTGCAGAACTGTGCCTACGGGATTGCGGATTACCGAAGCTGCTCGTATGGTTCAACGACACAGTCTTATCAAGCATTCGTCGAATGCTACAAACCAGGTGAGACGATTCACAAAAATGTTCAACAAAGTTTAAATAGTGCTAAATTTTCATTCAGTAAGCACTTTCAGGAATTGCGTATACCAGATGTCAACAAAAATAAATGAATCAGTATTACCAACATGTACGTAATACACTTTGAAGTGGACTGTACAATAACAAGAAGAAGAAGAAGAAGAAATATCACCCTCACATGTCTAATTTACACAATAACAATACGGTTTCGGCTCCAAGGGATGCCACTGGGCTGGTAGTTAATTGAACATCCCAATGAACCCAATCATTATCACAAACACCTCACCAACGTGATATTGGCAGGACGCGTTTTATGCCGTCATATGGTCAGTAGAGTGACAGTTACTGTTGGCGACACTTTGTATGCTACTGACACTATCAAATTATTCCAAACTAGCTCGAGCGCTAGTGCTGATTTGTTTTTATCCGAACCAGGAAAGCTCCTTCACATATTACATTCTACAAACGAACAATTCGCTCGTGCCAGATCACATCATGTATTATCATCCATTGGAGTTATTTCTGGAATTAAATTGACTTGAGGTCATTTATCACATGGGACTGAATAACGATTTCCTCGCCTCTTGGGGGTAAACATCAAACATTTAACATGAAATATAATTTCTATAAAAGTGTCATCGCTCGCTTCGCAGGCTCGTATTACGATTAATCGCGTCCTTTTCATTCTAGCAATTATATAACAAGTGATAACTTTGAAATGCTGTTATTTCATAATAATGAAAATCTTGATTGTTTTCCTTCGCTCGCTCCGCTCATTTGTTTCGCAAAAGATCTTCAGTTCTGCCCGATCCACCCCCTTATCAAACATTGTTTTATAAGCCCCACAGAACCGCGATTAGACTCGGCTGCCTCGATTCCCTGCAGACTCAGACCTACAGGATCCGATTTGAAATGTCCAATCTCTCTTAAATTATCCTAGTTTTATTTACTTGCACAAAGTGATGCAATTGATTTAGCTACTCGAACAAAATATAAAATATGCAGCAAACATGATATCTTGTCGTGTGGAACATAAGGAATAACCCATGCAAATGGCTGCCAAGGGCCTTCTAGCTCGGTTGTTCTTTTACCACGTATCCTTAAAAGCAAATTTAAATGGTGTGATATGAGGTAGTTTTATCGACAAAATCAATGGGTTCATGTCCTCGCAGGAAAAATCAACATCGAATAACAAGTGCAATTGTAATTGTATTGCAAAAGTTCTGAAAGGTTATTTTATTTATTGTTTTACATCCGAGTGCCAATTATTTTGAAAATTAAGCATGTTTATCTTTGTAACCTTGGGTCTTATCTTTGTTTTACTACTAAAATGCATACTTTGTAAGATGCTTTTATTATTATTTATTGGTGACGATTTTATTGAATTTGCCAGCGATGACGCTGTGTCCTCTGTATTATTGTGCATCACCCTTCGTCGTGGAAAGTCAACGGTCGAGCTTTCGTTGGTCAAATAATATGTTTCCTGTGCAATGTTCATGATCAAATCAATGGGTACCATTCAAATTGTCCATCAATATTCTAAAAAGATCGGGTCTGAGACGTCCATAGACGTATGATATCACAAAGTGGAATGAACATGTGTGATTAGATGTTTTTCGGACATAGCTATTTCTGTAAAAGATTGCCTAAAAGATACATTAAATATGATTAATGCATGTATTCACGATGAACCTACACTTAACCCTAAAAAGCACAATGGGGGGGGGGGGGGGGCCACAATGTGCCCCCCCCTACCACATAATCGTAAACCGCTCCGACATCTTCGGTCCGAATACGCTCAAATTTGGTGACCTTTTCTGAAATTTTGTTGCGGATATTATGGTACCATTTTTATGATTATCCCGTAGTTCAGGTTCCCATGGCAACCAAACAGCATGTTTGTCCGTTTTTCGAATAATTTCAGCTTTTAGCTCCAAATTGACCCAAAATGCTTGGGAATAGTCACAATTTATGATATTTAGGTTGATTTCGCCCTCGCCTGTGCCTCTTGAGCAGAAAACACGGTTTCCGACAATTTCTTTTCACTTTTTCCATATATATTCAATAAAATGTTTAAACATACCTTTTTTTGCAATAAATGCAAATAAAAGTAGCTCAAGCACCTCTAAAAATCACTTCAGTGAAGATTGGAGGCTAAAAAGTGAAAATTTCAAGGAATAACAAGACATTTTCTAAAGCTGTATGGCGCCCTCTATTTATTTCATCAAGCATTTATTAGAAACAAGTGCCAGTTTACATGCATAACCAGGCCCATGGCCCCTTTCCGGGCACATGGCAGGTATAACAACGATATACATACAATATACTGTACAATACAACATAGTAATCATAACATTAAAAAAACAGAACATAGTAAGGTACAAATTATGTATAAATAGTAGGGTTTCTGAGTGAATTGCAGAATGATTTTAACATGATAATAATTGGCTGCTTTGTGGTTTAATGGATGGTTTCACTTTATACAAGATTTTAACTTCAGTGTCATTTGATGAACATAGGGAATGGTTATTTAAAGAGGAAACGGTTATTAGAGATTAAGATATTGCACTTCTCCCCAGAGTCGTTCTTTTCTGGCATATAATATCACAAAGGATGAGATTATTGCGTACTTTGAAATCTTTTGGTAGAAGGCGTTTGGGCTAATGGTGGCTTTGGTTTCTCTTAGGAATTGTTTTAGTCGATGTTTGTTGTTTTTTGTTAGTTGCCCTCTTGAACCTACCTCTATTGCATAGTATGTTACTTTGTACCCGTTATTTTCTATATCATTGGTTAGATGCTTGTACCTTTTATTGTCATATTTTTACCTTTAAATGTGAAAAGTGACAACATTCGCCCTTTTTAATGTATTCTATTGAATTGCGCCCTCAAATTCTGATGGTCCGAAATTGTAGATTACAACTTGCCTTATAAAATGTTATATATTAAATTTTAACCCGATCAATCAAATATTATGGAAGTTCTCAAGGAGGGGAGGGGGCATTATGTGCCCCCCCCCCCTCCCCCCTCTTGGGCCACAGAGACATCATGATAGCTTGGGCTTTTTAGGGTTAAAGCCCAAGTACATTTTTGGTAAAAGCGAATATTTTTCTTGCCAAATTTTGTCTTCAAATCTATATAAAATGAAACATGATATCATGAACATGCTGTACTATAGATTGTGCGAACAATGAACAAGTTTAGAAAAGTTATAACCTAAAATGTGGAAAATATTTCAGCGTCGTGTCCCCCGACGCTAATTCAATATTTTCTTTCTTGATAAAGGACAACTTCTCATGCACAGAATTGGATGGAAATATCAGAATTTATTCTTTGTGTATTCCTTTTTATCATGCTTTAATCAAATCTTGGAAATAACTTTGTATATGCCCGATAAGAAGCAAAGTATTGTTATAACCGAGAGAGGGCGCTAAATACGATTTAACGGTCAAATTCAAATTTTCAAAAGAATTAGCTCGTAGAAAAACATGCTATGGTCTTAAAATGTGTATAAAAATTACATGTCATGGTAATATCCCAAAAATTCACATTTCTTAATCTTTACCAACCCTATTCCAACTGGAATTCCCCTCCACAAATTTTGTGATCGCGCCGCCGCGCAAAATTCTTTCACCGCGAGACTCGCTGACTTTTTCCTTCCAAGTCTTGCGCAACTTTTAAGACTATTTTTGCGAAAATCGGGCGTATGGTTTAATCGCTGCGCCACTTTTTGTACTTGCATGTTGGACCGAAAATCGCTCAAAAAACGTGATTTTGTGTACAAAGTCAAAGTAAATTGGGATTTCAGTCTGAATTCATAAAGATGTAGTTATTTTCCATTCTATGGGTTATAATTAATTAATTTTATAATAAATATGCTTCAAAAATGTTCTGCAATAAATTTCATCCAAAAAACAACAGAAAACAAAAGGTCGAAAAAACAAAGAAATACATAAGAAATTCATAAAACAATAACAAAAAACATAAGAGATACCTTGTCACACCAAATTTTTTCCAAGTAGTATTGTGAGGAATAATATGGAGAATATTCATACCATAAATGAGCTTTCTAGGAGCTTCAATGAGTGAAATAGAACAGAAAATAAGATTTCATGCATAAATTTGCATAATTAATTAATTAAAAATAGAAATTATCAATTTTCAGAAAAT
>BQKZ01005074.1:0-14654 GCA_036244855.1 Temnopleurus reevesii | reverse complement strand
ACAGAGGCTGTCTCTTATACACATCTAGATGTGTATAAGAGACAGGTACGCGCCTGAATGTCATAAAATGTTACTTCTTCCTCACAAATATGATTTCCTCAAAATCAATAACCATAATATTCATGATAGATATTAAAGATAAAATATTTACATGCTTACATTTATGCAAACTTTGCATTTTTCTGTAAAATTGTGAATTTTGCACCATGAATATAAACACAATTTTGTTAGTTGTGCATCCATGATATAATCAAATTGGCAACATTTCTGGAAATTTTTACCGATTAGCTCATTTATATTTCAAATCTTTAAAAGAAGAGTCTACCCAAAAATAGAATTAAAAAAATAGGAAAATCGGATAACTAAAAACAAAGTTATGAATTTTTAAAGATTAAAAAAAAAACAGGCAAATCAGTGAAAATTTTCGGGCATGTTGCCAATTTCATGACATCACGGGTGCACAACTAACCATTCATTCTATTTATATCTATAGTGCAAAACTAATCATTTTTACAGAAAGACGCAACAGTTTTATAAATGAAAGCGTGTGTGGTTCGGGGACTTAAATGTATTCCAACTTGGTGTTATTTCAACACTTTTATGGTGTGATCCTAAATATAGATTCCAGTTGGTGTTAAATTTAACACAAAAGTTTTTGCAGTGCATCCGGGTTTCCTTTCTAAAAGCGTTTTTCTTTTTGAATGGAATACATCACAAGATTAATTTTTTACTTCCTCGTGTTGCCTAAAACCAATTCAGTCCGTTTTGATTGGAATGTTTTGAATTCATTTATTCGTTTATACATCCTTAATTCCCAAGTACAGTTTTGGTAAAAGAGAATATTTTTATCGTCTTCAAATCTATATAAAATGAAATATAATATCATGAACATGTTGCACAAAAGATTGTGTGAAAAATTAAGTGAACGAGCTTTGGAAAAGCTATAACCTAAAATGTGCAAAATATTTCTAGTGTCGTGTCCCCCGACACTAATTCAATATTTTCTTTCTTGATAAAGGAGAACTTATCATGCACAGAATTGGATGAAAATTTCTAAATTTGATTGTTGTGTATACCTTTTTATCATTCTATTGTCAAATTTCATAAGTAACCTTGTGTATGCCCGAAAACAAATAAAATATTGTTATAATCAAGAGAGGGTGCTAAATATGATTTAACGGTCAAAATCTAATTTTTAAAAGAATCAGTTCGTGAAAAAATATGCTATGGTCTCAAAATGTGTAAATAATGATAATCATCCCAAAACAATCACATTTGTTTATCTTTAAGCCCCGGTCACATAGGACCCCGGAAGCAACACGATTCACCCCGACTCGTTGTTCTGAGGCAGTTAACTGTGAATTAACAAAGAGTCGGGGTGAATCGTATTTTTCCCGGGTTCCTATATGACTTGGGCTTTACCAAAACAATATTTGGGCCTTAACCTATTCGCAACAGTATTGAATTTTATACGTCGAATGCAGTTTTCATACATCACTAGTTGCTACGTGGGGCAAGCCTCGGGCAAGATTTTGGGCTGTCAAGTACAACGTTTGTGTAAAGAGTACCAATCAAATTCGCATTTATTTATAACGTTTATTAATACCAAGTCGTCCCCAGAACAACAAGTTTTTTTTTCAACAGGACTAGCAGCAATTGTTGAGCAGAACAAGAAGAGTTTGAGGAAAATCGGACAAGTAATACTAAAATAAAAGTTATGCATTGTTAAGACTTTTCTAGAAAAGTAGACAAAGTTGTACCTTTCTCTTCAAGTATGATATGGAGATTTTGATTCTACATGCATTTAGGAATGCATTTTGTTTATGTATTGTCTACTTTTCTAGAAAAAAAAAGAAAATGTGAATTTCTGTGTACAAAGTGAATGGAGATTTTCCATTTTGGCAGCCATTTTGTGCCTGTACATTGCCAATTTAAGGAGCCCATGAGGGGTTTAAATGAAAACTTTGAATGGATTGTTGGATTTTGCTGAAATTTTCACAGTTTGATCATTGTATTTTTCTTCATCCACTGAGATTGAATCAATGTCTGGGTGAAGTTTCCCTTTAATTTATACTCATTTCCATTTTCTTTTACTTACCGACGCATGCTGCAAAAACGACCACAACAAAAAAAATCTTCATGATGATGTTAATTGCCGAATTATTATTATCCAACCTGGAGAGCAAAAGTGTTAAAAAACAAGGAAAATAAAAATGTAAGGGTGGTATTGATAACAATGGATATCTATAGATATTTTCATAATTATGACTTAAGCGATTGTTTGATATTGGCAACTTTAACTGGACACATCATTGCACAATTTACTCAAAACTATTATTTCTATCGCATAATTTCTAACACACTATATGCTTGTTTGTGGAATGTATTTACGTTAGTTTGTACAGTATATTAGTATTACACTGATTGTTGTTATACTTGCCATGAGCCCGGAAAGGGGCCATATGTCTGGTTGACGTAAATTGACACTTAATTGTTTCTAATAAATGTTTGATGGAATCAGAATATATTACAAAAAGATGATGTAATAATAATAATAATTAAAATAATAATATATCCTATTTACCCAGGGTAGCCACATTCAGCTGTAAGCTAGCTGCTCTTCCAGTGGGCCCTGCATAACACAAAGTTGTTATTACCATTCTCCTTTCTTAAATGCCGAGCGCCTGGCAAGAAGGCAGATAGTCCCATTTACATGAGTCTTTGGTATGACTCGGCCGGGGATCAAACCCACGACCTTTCGTTCATGGGGCAAACGCTCTACCACCGAGCCACACATGACCGGTTGTAAGCTAATCCAAATCCTTAATTCTATTCTTGCTCGCGTGTAATACTTTCTTTGTTAAAGTCAACACTATAGCGCTAATATTTCATTTATCTATGCATATTTTTTATTTGTGGCTCAGTAGTAGACTGTCTGCGCCATTAATGGGAGATCGTGGATTCGATTCCCGGCGGAGTCAAATCAAAGACTATTAAAATTGGGACTTTTTTGCCAGGCGCTCGGCATGTAGGAACAGAGGAGATAATACTAGCTTTATGTTAGCACAATCGCTAAAATTGGCTACCCTGGGTAAATATGAGATATTGATATTATTATCATTATCATTATTATTAGTAGTATTAGTATTAGTATCAATATTATTATTATAATTATTATTATTATTACGATTATTATTATTCATACCATTAATGTAAGTGTGTACGTTCCATAAGTTTCCTTAGTGATATTGCAATGGTGTGTATTATAGACTTCTGTATCAATTAAACTTGATCACAGCAGATGACTGTAAGAGCAATTTAGAAGAAACAATTATTATTTATTATTGCTATTAATATCATTACTATTATCATTATTAGTATTATTATTATTATTATTACTATTATTATTATTATTATTATTATCATTATTATTATCATTATTATTATTAGCATCATCATAATTATCATTAATATAATTGTTATTATTACCATTATTAATATTATAATTATTATAATTATTATCATTATTATCATTATTATCATTATTATTATTATTATTATCATTATTATTGTCGTGACCTATGTTACTGTATTTTTTAGAGTTCCCTCTTGACCATTCTTCCGTTGACAGATTGAAAAGTGGGACGTCGGTTTGGTACAGCTAGACCATTCATGTTGTACACTTTGGAGGCTTCGTAAGTGTGAACACGACAATTTGCTGTGTAAATATAAATACATTGTCATCCCCGACTCCGAACGATTAGATTTAAAAGTTAAAGAGTTCAAAAAGATCGTTAAGACGAAAAAGCGCTTCCTCACTCCTAAACCATGTAAACTATAGAATAAGGATACGGATACTGACTGAGCAAATATAAATGTCTTGTAATCCCCCACTCCCGAACGATTAGATTTAAAAGTTAAACAGTTCACAAAGATTGTTTAGACAAGAAAGGGCTTCACCATTCTTAAACTATAGATCTTACATGTCTTAAGGATTCTATAAGAATATTAGTTGAGCAAATATGAATGCATTGTCATCCCCGACTCCCGAACGATTAGATTTAAAATTTAAAGAGTTCACAACGAATGTTTAGACAAGAAAGTGCTTCTTCATTTTCAAACTATTGATCGTAAGGATATTAGTTGAGCAAATATGAATGTCTTGTAATCCCCCACTCCCGAACGACTAGATTTAAAAGTTAAAAGGTTCACAAAGATTGTTTAGACAAGAAAGGGCTTATTCAGACTTAAACCATGTAAACTATAGATCTCAAGGGTACGAATATTGGCTGAGCAAATATGAATGCACTGCCATCCCCTACTCCCGAACGATTAGATTTAAGAGTTAAAGAGTTCACAAAGATCGTTTACATAAGAAAGGATGTCTTTACTCTTAAACTATCGATCTTAGGGATTATATAAGAATCATTAGTTGAGCAAATATGAGTGCATTGTAATCCCCGACTCCCGAACGATTAGATTTAAAAGTTAAAGAGTTCACAAAGATCGTCTAGACAAGAAAGGACTTCTTCACTCTTAAACTATCGATCTTACATGTCTTAAGGATTATATAAGAATATTTGTTGAGCAAATATGAATGCATTGTCATCTCCGACTCCCGAAAAATTGGATTGGAAAGTTAAACAGTTCACAAAGATTGTTTTGACAAGAAAGGGCTTATTCAGACTTAAACCATGTAAACTATAGATTTCAAGGATACAAATATTGGCTGAGCAAATATGAACGTCTTGTAATTCCCGACTCCCGAACGATTACATTGGAAAGTTAAACAGTTCACAAAGATTATTTTGGACAAGAAAGGACTTAATCGATCTTAAACGAAGAGTCTACCCCAAAATAATAATTTTGTAACAGAAGCAGAAAAAATAGTGAGTAAAGCAAAAACAGTTTGAAGAAAATCAGACAAGTAATAAAAAAAGAAGTTATCATTTTTTAGAGATTTGACAAAATGGGCAAATCACTGGAAATTTTCAGAGATGTTGCCAATTCGATGACATCATGGGTGCACAACAACCCAGGATTTTCTTCATGTTTATGATGCAGAAAGCTACAAAGAGAATGTAAACATGCAAATAGGGGATCCGCATATCTATCATAAAGATACCCCTTAGCTAAAGTTTTGAGGAAATCATATTTTTGGCGAAAAAATAACATTTCAGAACATTAGTATGAATATGATACATAGTCAGTTGTGCACTTATGACGTCATCAGTCCGTCTAAATATTAAAACATTCATATCTTTCTTATTAGTTGGCCGATTTTGCTCAAACTTTTTTTGTTATACTCATCTAATTTTTCTGCTTCTGTCTGTTGAAGAAATATAATTTTGGGTAATCTCTTCTTTTAAGGATATAAGACTAAAAGAACGGTACCCCAATATAGTATGTAAGCACAGCCCCTAGGCTTTCGGTGTGTGCAGAACGCGAGTGATACAGGGTATGCTTGTGTGATTACAGCACACACAACATAGTTTGCTGTAAAAGTGAAGCAATTAATTCTGCGTGCATCAGGCTCTGCGATTGCACACACCGCAAGCCGAGGGTCTGTGCTAACAGACTAGCTATCCCCAACAGACCGGCAGGAGATATACAATAAAATATTAAAAGTAAAGAACGATGAATATCAGANATAAAAGGAATGAATACAACACAGAAAGAATTAATAGAATTTTATTTACTGTCAGTATTATCATTTTATGCTAAAACAACAAAATGATAAAAGTAAAGAACGATGAATATCAGAAAGTTTGATTAAGAGGAATGAATACAGCCCAGAATGAAATTTTATTCACTATCAGTATTATCATTTTGTGCTTAAACAACAAAATAATAAAAGTAAGGAACGATGAATATCAGAAAGTTTGACTAAGAGGAATGAATACAGCCCATAAAAAAATAAATGACATTTTATTTACTGTCAGTGTTATGATTTTGTGCTAAAAACAACAAAATAATAAAAGTAAAGAAAGACGAATATCAGAAAGTTTGATTAAGAGGAACGAATACTACTCCGAATGAATGAATGAAATAGCAATAAAATGGACTTACCTAGGTAAATATCTCTTTGCGCAGAGTAGGCCTAAGTAAATAAAGTTCTCTGACTTGGCGTTAAATAGTTAAAATAAGATACGAGCGGACTCTCGCTGGTGAACGTGAATTATATAAGGCAGAAACCAAGGAAATGGTGAAATTATGGTATCTACCCAAACAATGTCTCCGATTGGCTCCCTAAGCCAGCTTTTGTTCCCGATTATGTAACACAAAGTGATGATAAAATAGAACACTTGGATGGTAACCTCCACGAAATGACATCCTTCACGCAGACGCGCTATCAACTCTCCGCGCACCTCCTAAGGTAGATTAGCCAATGCCTAAACCTATGTTGGGAGGTCTTTACAAGAGGCCAACGCGACTTAGCGAGGAATATAATAGCTAAATTCGTTTGGAGCAACAGCCCCCTTTCGTATCACGCCTGACTAGATTCAAAGTCGTTTCGTTCAAACCAGGATGCATTCCTGCGTTGATAATTCCATACTTAAAAGGGGAACTTCACCCAGATATTGATGTGCGCTCAGTGGACGAAGACAAATACAATGGTTAATCTGTGAAAATTTGAGCAAAATCAATATAATTTCACATTTTCTTCTTTTTCTAGAGAAGTAGACATAGTTGTACTTTTTTCTTCGGGTATGATATGGACATTTTGATTCTGCATGTATTTCGGAATGAATTTTGTTGATTTATCTGTTTATTGTCTACTTTTCTAGAAAAAGACGAGAATGTGAAATTCTGTGTACTAAGTGAATGGAGACTTACCCATGTTGGTAGCCATTTTGTACCTGTACGTTGCCAATTTGAGGAGCCCATGAGGGGTTTAAATCAAAACTTTGTAAATTCATAACTTTTTTTTAATGGATTGTTGGATTTTGCTCAAATTTTCACAGTTTGATCATTGTATTTTTTTCAACCCACTGAGAGTGCATCAATGTCTGGGTGAAGTTCCCCTTTAACGATTTGGTCATTGGTTGCATAACTCCGTACCTGAAAAGTAAAAGCTAGAAAAAATGCTTCACAACGGCTACTTAGCAACGTATGTAACAAGCCCATGTGCCATGTTTTGTGTTCTATTTACATTGATAAAAACAACAACGTAATTCTTGTTTTTGATCATAAATATTTACAGTGTACTTTTTTTTATATATAGTCAAAACTATCTACAGAGGCTACCCCAAGGGAAACAAAAAAGTGGTCACTGTAGACAGGTGGCCCCTACAGACAGGTTTTATAACATACACTCCCACCTTGAGGAAATAAATTTAAGTGGCCACTATAGACAGGTGGTCACTATAGACAGTAGCCACTATAGACAGGTTTGTCTGTATATATATTCAAAAATGAATACATTATCGACCATTTATGTATTCGTTTAATCTTTTCGAATACTATATGGCATGCTCTTGCTTGGTTTTGGTATAAAAAATATTGTTTCGATTTGGTGAATTTCAAATTTTATTTGGTACTATTTATTCGTTTGATTTGTATGTCACATTTTCATTCATTCGCTATGCTATCCGTTAAAAGGCTCGAGCTTTCCCAACTGTTATTTTACTACAGTCAAACCTGTCTACAGAGGTCACCCCAAGGGAAACAGAAAAAGTGGCCACTGTAGACAGGTGGCCTCTATAGACAGGTTCTATAACATGCATTTCACCTGGAGGGAATCGATTTAAGTGGCCACTATAGACAGGTTTGACCGGGGCATTAGCTATGTCAAAGTCGGAATTTTAACACATTTCTATTCGTTCGCTTTGATGAATAATTAATCGCTCACCGAATTTATTTTCATGTTGTCCGAAATGTATGTCTGATGCGTGGCTTTGTCTCTTCCAATAAAAGTATTACTGTCCGTTACGTTAAAAGAAGAGTCTACCCCAAAATAATATTTCTTCAACAGAAGCAGAAAAAAATTGGTGAGTAAAACAAAAAAGTATGAAGAAAATCAGACAAGTAATAAAAAAACAGTTATGAACTTTGTAATAGATTTGAAAAAATGGACAAAGTTTCCAGAGATGTTGCCAATTTGATGACATCATGGGTGCAGAACTAACCAGAGTTTTTATTATAAATATGGTGGAAAATCCATTATTTTTACAGAAAGATGCACAGTTTGTATAAATGTATACATGTAAATAGTTGATCTACATATCTATCATAAAGATATTCTACGTTTAAAGTTTTGAGGCAATCATATTTAAGGGGAAAAAGTAACATTTTATGACATTAATATGAATGAAATAAATGGTCAGTTGTGCACCTGTGACGTCATCAGTTGCCAATTTGTCTAAATATTCAAACATATATAACTCTCATATTAGTTGTCCAATTGTTCTCAAACCTTTTTGTTCTGTTCATCTAATTTTCTTGCCCCTGTTGACGAAATATTAGTTTTGGGAAGAAAAATAAGATGAACAAACTGTGAACATTTGAGCAAAATCGGACTGGTACGTGAGACATTAATCTCACTCCGTTCTGTCTTGCCGTCGAAGCTTGGTGCTCTCCTCATATACAGGTATATTGTATTGTATATATTCAATGTTTCCTTTACAGGTTATGCGTCAAGGTTGGGAGGCGGAATTGAAAGTACTTTATTAACTGTTGAATGAAAAGAATTAGTTAATAACTAGGCTTACTTTTATTTCCCCCGATGGCTTCATTTGAAAGCCGCATAGGAATATCGATCTTGTAAAGGCGATTAGAACATCACTTGTTGATCTTACCGATGACGTAACAATGCCTATACAACAACAACAACAACGTATTAGAACCCCGTAAGTGAATAGGTATTATAGACCCGCAATCTGCGAATAGATAATGATAACAATGGTGGCTATTTGTATAGCGTGCACGTCCACTTTATTGATGCTCATGGCGCTAAAAGTTTTTTTATTCAGACCTTATCTTCGCAATTATTGTGAGTGAGGTTACGTACCGTCAACACGAACGGCAAAATCGCTGATCAATACCATATTCGACCCGTTTAGGTCGGTTTCGCTCGTTACCAGTGACAACAGCGGCGAAGAGCAGAATTCTACGACGGTCTTCGCTCAATTCCACGTCCGTCTTAGATGCAGGAACGTAGCCAATCAGATGCGGCCAAGCGTATCACGTGCCTATTACGCAAATCCTTGGATTTCGGCGTGAGAGCTCGATTCCTGACCTCACACTCAATTTGCATATTGCCATTGAGCGAGTAGCGTAACAGACGTTAAGAGCAACGGAGGGAATAAGGAAGGATTAGCAAGTACGCAGGAATCTGACGAATTCTCCCGTCGTTGAGCCGCTCCGTTGTCGAGTGTAAACTCGGTAATGTTCCTCAACCAAGTTTGTTAAATCTTTAATTTTGCTGTTCAAATTGTAAACAGTAAAATATCAGGGGTGGACTTCCCTTTAAACACCCGTAGTCAACAAATAGCTCAGACATTATTATAGCAAATATTTCTCAACCAATTTTGACGAATCCTTTTTCTTTTGCAATATACTGTTCAAATCATTATCCTTTTATTGACATGATTGAATTGGTAAAATATCTGGGAATGGACTTTCCCCTTCCTCTTGAAAGCCTAATATTTTCCCAGCATAGCTTTTGTACACTATCAAACATATAGGTAGCATTGAGGATCTGGTAGTTGATAATTTTTAAACAAAGACAATTTTATACAATGCTTTTAAGCTTCAATTTTGCACCTTTATCCCTAACAGTGTAGGAAAAGGAGGGGAGCTCGTAAGAACACATAACAGGAAAAAATACCACATTTCAAATATAAAGAAAAATGGAGTTTAGGTTAAACGTTTGCTTCTGAACAAGAATATTTATTGTAAGTTATGATACATTTATTTCAGAATTATTGAATAATTCAACTTTTTTTTTTAAATCAAAGCTTGAATGACACTATTTCTTTCTGTCTTTTTATTTTCAATCCTTCTCGTTTGTCTCAGTAGCTTGATGGTAGAGGGCGCGCTTGAAAAGGAGCAAAGCAAGCCGTTGAGCCTGCTAATGAGGAGAAGAAGAAGAAAAGAAGAAGAAGAAGAGGGAGGGGAAGGAGGGGAGGAGCAGGAGGAGCAAGATGAGAGCAACGGGATGATGTATAGAATAAGAAGAATGGGGAATGGAGAGGCAAGAGGAGGAGGAGAATGAGGATGGGGAGGAAAAGGAGGCTATAGGGCAACGTGGAGGGGAGGGGCGTTTAGATGGGGATCGAGGAGAATAATAATGATAGTAATAAGCAAAAGAGGAACGATGAGGAATATAAGATGAATCAAAAGAAAATGATAATAAGGATAACAAAGAGGAAAAAGAAAAAGAAGAGGAAGGCCAGAGGAGGAGAAGATGATGACGATTAAAAGATGAAGACGAGGAACAAGATAAAGAAGACGATGCAGAAGAAGTGGGAGAAAGCTTGCAACTTGTGTCTTCACTCGATAAAAATGGGCTGTGCCATTTTCGTCTCTACGTTTAGTCCGCGATCAGATCAATACAAGATGCTTTGTACCTTCCCCCTCCTATTAAGCTCTTTTAACATGTTTAAAGGCAATACTTTTAAATTTGTACATTCCCTTCTGAATCCTACAGTTACATTCCAATCTCCAAGTATTTCAGTTCATGTCAAACAGTTTCTAACATCCCATTCCTTGGCTGTAAACTTATCCAGACGTTTTTGTCACCCCGGCGAGACGAAAAATATCTCGGGGCACCGAGCTGAAATATATGGAAGCCTCGACGTGCGCTAACCGTTAGGTAATGCGCACTGTGAATATTTGCAATTTGAACTTTGTTACCCAGGACACAACATTTGTGAAACAGGATAGGGCTTTGTTTGTCAAAGCTGTTCGTACCACTGCGCATACGTCTACGAACAACTGGTGACCATTCTAAAGGCCGACTCAATCCTTTGTGTTTTTAGCCTGCGTCGGCCAAGCGTTTTTTTTTAAGTTGAAAACACCCTTTGGATGTACAAAAACGCAGGTCACACGCTGGACTGACGTTCAGTGTATACTGTGTACTCGGGGAGCGTTTGTAATAATATAAAAAAAAAAACCATGCTGGGCCGACGCTGGCTAAAAATGCAAAGATGTGGGCCGGCCTAAAAGCCCCGGTCACATAGGAACCCGGAAGCAACACGATTCACCCCGACTTTTTGTTAATTCACAGTTAACTGCCTCCGAACAACGAGTCGGGTGACTCGTGTTGCTTCCGGGGTCCTTTGTGACCAGGGCTCTAAGGTGCAATTCAGGTGCGACATTTTTTTTTATCATTTAAGTGCAGGAAAGGGTCATCAGTCGTTCGTAGAGTCGTGCGTAGGGAGTATGAAGAGCCTTATGAAACACATGAACTAAAAGTCGCAAAGTCGCGTCCTGGCTCACAAAATGATCTCCTCGGGTTCGAATAGAGAAATATTACAAATAGGCCACTTTTGTTAAGTAGTCAAATTCTATGTGCGCTTCTTTGTTGAATTACAGTATTCTATCATTTGATTACAATTGTAATTACTTGCCTATACACCATTGATTTATTTTTGTTGTTGGAGGAAAAATAAAAGTTATTTTAAATTGAATTGAATACACAAGGACGAAAAATTCGTTCAGCTGATAACAAATAATGGTATTTCAATAGCAGGAATATGGATTACACACAGTGGTTGTTGCTAGGTTGGTCAAGTTACAATATCTGTCCAACCTAGCAACATTAATACGTGCAAATATGATTCTGACTATTGCACTCGCATTATTTTCCCCAGCTGAATACAAAGTTCGCCTTTAGGCAAACGTGAATAAATCTGACTGCATTACGGAAGTGGTCTATTGATCTGTTATTGACATACTTTAGAGCCTCCATACTAAAAACGAGACCGCACTATCATGTACATGTACGTAGGCGTGTATCTCAGTCAATGAAATATCGTTGCAGCAGCATTTGGGAATAACTATTGACTATTGTACTCTCCAAACATGCTGAAGGGAAATTGTAATACTATTTCATAGCTGCTATTGTTCGATGTCTCCCCAAAGGGAAGACTATGGGCCGAATCACACCTTTGCGTTTTTACCCTGCTTAAGCCGAAAATTTTTTTCCTGCGTCAGCCGAGCATTTTTTTAAATTGAAAACGCTCCCTGGGCGGTGTTTCACCAAGAAAAGAAAGACTTTCGGAACGACTTTACGCACGGCTGGTACCAATTTTTTGGTGCTGAATGATCGAGGATCTGCATGTATTGCACTCGTTAACAAACTCCAGTCTTTTTTAAAATCTTGCGTAACTTTAAGAACGACTTGGTGAAACACCGCCCTGGACGCACAAATAAGCAGGTAATACGATGGACCGACGTTCGGCGTACGCTCCTTTAACGCAAGCCGAACGTAAGTCCACCGTTTAGTCAGTGTATATTGTGCAATCAGGGAGCGTTTTTAATTTTCAACGCATGCAATACGCATGCAATAGGATGGACCAACGTTCGGCGTACGTTCCTTTACGGAAGCCGAAGGTCAGTCCACCGCCAGGTTAGCGTATACTGTGCGACCAGGGAGCGTTTTTAATTTTCAACACACAAATACGCAGGTAATATGATGGACTGTCGCTCGGCGTACTTAACACAAGCCGAACGTCAGTCCACCGTCAGGTCGGCGTATACAGAGCAATCTAGGAGCGTTTTTTCTGTTAACGCACACATTCGCAGGTAATACGATGGACCGACGTTCGGCGTACGCTCCTTATAGCGCAAGCCGAACGTCAGTCCACCGTCCGGTCTTCGTATACTGTGCGATCTAGGGGGAGTTTTCAATTTTCAAAAACGCTTGGCCAACGCAGGGTAAGCCCTGGTCACATAGGGCCCCGGAAGGAACACGATTCATCACGACTCTTTGTTCGCAGCCAGCCATCTGTGAACTGACAAAGAGTCGTGTTGAATCATGTTGCTTCCGGGGCCCTATGTGACCGGGGCTTAAGAACGCAAAGGTGTGAGTCGGTCATTACAGAGGTGCGGTTAAGTCAACCTTGACTTTCGTTGAATAGAATAGCGATCTCTGAAGCGAGACTTTGTACACAAGAAACTCATTCTCGATTCGGGTTATAGAAACATGAATGCAATCTTCATTTCTCGCCATATTTATATCGCCTGCTCGTCTGCTTGTACTGTGTGCTAAACGAAAGGTAAGTTTAATTCTACATCTCATTTCAATAAACAGATAAAGCTGTTTAGTTTAAACAACTTTACAGAATTCATAGATTATTTTCGTATTTTCTCGAGTTTTATCATAGAATCGTATTTGCAATCTTCATATAGTCATAATCATATCGCCTGCTCGTCTGTTTGTGTAGAACGTGGGCTAAACGAAAGGTAAGTTTAATTTTACTTCTCATTCCAATAAAGCTGTTTGATCTTCATAATTTTACAGAATTCAGAAATCATTTTCTTCAAGTTTCATGCGTCAGTCTGATCATGAACACAGGTCCGTGGTCTGAAAAATAGACTGGAGGAAAATGGAGTACTTTTTGTAAAAGATATTTCTGCGATTGTGTTCCCCGTTAGTAATGTTAAATGTTATCAATTGCGTACTTTGAACTCGAGCATTTTTGTAAACACTTATCTTGTTATGAATAACATGTTTATATAGATGAACGATTAATGAAATATTCATATATTTCTAGACATCTATATATTTCATTCAATCATTTTTAAGGGTTGTCAATTTAGGAACTGTAATGTGTTTATTAATCCAAATGATAAAGACATGTTAGAAAATATATACGTTATCAATTAAATGCACTTTGAACTCGAGCATTACTTACTTGGAAACACTCATATTGTTATTGATAAAAGGTTTATACTATGAATGATGAAATTAAACATCGATGTATAATGTTTGGGATGTGTTCGATTTCAGGAACACCTAAAATGTGTTTGATAATACAAAGGATTAAGATATGTTAGAAACGTTAATTGTTGTCAATTGCGTTTGTTATAAGATAAGGTAATATATAAGACAGGGTGAAACATTGATTATGAAAAAAAGAGATAGTGATTAAAGCAGTAATTAAATTACACGATATAAACTATTTCCGCTAAATGTGGGTCATTGACAATAGGTCCGTACGCCGTGTATTGAACCATAAAAGTCTATGATTGAACGATGCGGACACAACAATCACAAGACGGTATTGATTTGAATAGCATTACAAAGGAGCATTGGATTGGCGTTCGACTTAATGTTACGGAAATTGATTATACCGTGTTACAGATAAGGATGAATAAAATGGACAAAATAACAAGAAAAATAAAACTAGATATAAGTAAATGAAATAAAGAAAAAACAAAAATAATAACAGAAAATACAAAGCGTCATCATTTACTTACGTCAATCAAAATAAGGAAAATGTGACGGAAGCGTGTTACGACCCTACATATACGCTCAAATGGGAGGGGCGGTACGTTCAATATCCTGTAATTCCACCAAAACGTGATGGTGTATAGGAAGGAAGACATCGGAAAACAACACCAGTCAGATCAGGGTAAAGGCACCCTTCTGCCCTCAGTATACCTTTACCTAAAAACCGATTTCCAGTGTATTCGGTGCATTCTTG
>BQKZ01005073.1:16280-31282 GCA_036244855.1 Temnopleurus reevesii | reverse complement strand
TCGTCACAAATTCTTCACACGTCTGTGTTCGCGCAAAGATAGTAACTTTTTTCCCTAGGGAAAAAAGGTTACTATTCGTACTATTCAATGGCAAACGGCTTTCTTAGCAAATCTATTCATTTTTCTCACCTGTACACTGTCAATGCAACGATCTTTATGTAAGGGATATAATATGTAATAGTGGTTGACAATTAGGGTAATTCAAAGTATTTGGTTAAAATTTGTAAAAATGTAAATAGTCCCTACTATCCATTGATAGATATTTAACTTGCCAAACCTACCAGTTTGGACAGTACAAAACCACTGTTTGTACAAATTTCAACATATCATCCGTGTTTTCACAAAGTGACGGGACCCAATGTGTACTGTTGCATAAAGACAAATAAACCTCGAGATGACGCCAATTCAATGGGCATCCTATCGTACAACGTGTTAATTATCTAGGACACGTTTCGATGGAGTTGTAACTGATTTTGTGTAAGAATACCCTCTGGCTCCCGCCACTTCGTGAAACACGGACGATATAACTCCATATGCCTTCTGTTGTGACAGCAACAAATTATGTGTTAATCTATCACTTCTTTTGTGTTATAATATTGGCAATAGCAATAATCATTAGAATTTTGATCTATGCATTTCTTACTTGCATGCATTGTTTATCTTGTTCTCATAAAGATATCAACTGTGAAATAGTCCTGATGTGAGGAATGAAGTATCTGTCATGAAAATTAACGACAAAAAAAAACGCAGGGAAACGTCGTTAAAATAGCATCTCAATGAAAATTGCAAATCAACGAACAGAAGGAAATTTGATGATTGATATCAGAGACAATAGGCAAGTTATCATCTTTCTCCAGATTTAGACATTTACACTGCATTCTGCATTTCCCTGGTAAAACCAATTCTCATCAAAATCTGTTAATTCCAAGAAAATCTATATATCACTCTGTGGTTATCATAACTTGAAGTGCTATTGGTTTTATTTTGGACATATTATATCCTTTTGGGTTGTAATATGAGTTGCTTGTTTGGTTTAATTACAGATAGAAATAACATATTGATGCACAAATTTATCTAAAAGATAATTTGATTCAATACAAGTCATCTCCGAAATATGATTCATGATACATACATTCATATCTCCCTTGGTTGTATCTGCATGAACAAAACATCACCACCATTATAAGCATTTGCTAGTAAATTAACTTGGGACCATACAGATTTTATCTATCATATTTTTATGATCTTCATTTTTTCAATTAAGATCTGTCAATTATATAATTGTTTATCGCTAAAGGATGGTCTAAGTGGCTGGTTATTGGAATTTTGATAATTGGCCTACTTATCACTGACTAACACTGAGCAACTTTAATTGATGGAGGGTTATGAAGATCCTTGCTTGAATATGCCAGTTTAACATTCTGATTCAAATTTCTAGATGTACCCAAAGATTGTTTACATTCACAGCTGATTCAGAATGAAGCTATAGCCAAGTACACAAGTCGTCTTCTTTCCTGGATAGTATTGCCAAACATTTGTCTAGACATCAATTCCTATTTCCTCGCCACTCATGTTTAGTCTGGCAAAGGGAACCAATGATTTTCTTGTCAACAATAAGAACTATCGTTTTGAATGACAGTCAAACATCTTTATCAATCCGAAAGGGAAAGAGAGAGGGAAGGAGAGGGAGAGATGATGGAGAATCCAAAGAAGAATATGCAAGAGCTAGAAAAATGAGAAAAAAGAGAATGATAAGGAGAAGAGAGAAAGAAAATGATTAACGAAAGGTATCCGGATGTTTAGAATGTGGAAGAAAGAAGGATGTTTATTTCCAGTCCAAATTTTGAAAGGAAATGTCACTTTATTGGCACAAATATGTAAATCCTCAATGTGAATATTTTTCCTAAAGATTACAGTCATTCTCAAAATGTGTATGTGTGTGCGTTTGTGGGTGTATGTGTTTGTCTCTCTCACAGGACCTTGGTTTGGAATATCTGTCAATGTCATGACTATATTGAAATTCAAGGTGGGCTGTCGAGTTAATTGCCAACGTTTGACATTAACACTTCATCATGACCATTAGCATAAATCCAGATTCAACTTATCACAAAAAAAGTGTTTTGCAAGTAAATATGATGTTCCTCATGTTTCCAAAACATCCTCAGCATCAAAGATTTCATTCTATATGAAATGTTGACTGCTCCTAATCGTATGTGATAAAAGATTCCTCAATTATGACTACAAGCATGTAATTGTTCATCACATATCTCTGTCACCAGAAAATGTTGACGTACGAACTGCAGATATCTTTGAATATGATGGATATCATGATATTTATGGTGTGTTGTAGAGTTGTACATGACATCGCAATTTGGTAAATGTTGATAACATTGTTTACATCACAAGACTCATCCAGATTCAAACTATCACAAAAACGTATCCCCCCCAAATGGATTCTGTTCAGTTTGCATAGTTTTTTGCTTCCTAAATATTGTTCATGTTAATGCTTTCATTCCTCATCATACAAATATGTGATTGTTCATGAAATCACCTCTGTCTGTCAGCAGAAGATGTTGACATACTTTCAGGGTGTCATCATTAAACATAACACATTTCAAAATAAAGGGATTTCTGTGACATGAACTGAATTATACCCCTATCAATGGAGAATATTCATGACTTGAACCTTAGAGCTGGTCTTTTCCTCTTCTCTTAGATAAGGCTGTGAGAGAGATGTACTGATATTGAGGCATTTTTAGGAATCCTCCCTGTCTGCATCCGAATTGGTGTCTATGATTGCTATGGTGATAGCATTCAGGTATTTATTAGCACTGAGATTCAATTCATCATCGGAACTTATTCCCCTTAAATTGATGCTGTTCATGTTGAATATTTTGTGCTTCCTAGATATTGTCTATGTTAATGCTTTCATTCCTTATCAGAGAAGTATGTGATTGTTCATGACTCACGATCTCATCTCTGTCACCAGAAGATGTTGAAATACTTTCAGGGTGTGGTCATCAACAAATTCCAAAAGAAAGGGATTTCTGTGTCATGACATGAATTCTATCCCATCAATGAAGTACATTCATGACTTATGCTAGAGAGCTTCTCTTTTTTCTCTTCTTATTTTAAGAGAGCTGTGAAAGTGATGTACTGGCATTGAGGCATTTTAGGAATCCTCCCTGTCTGCAACTTAATTTGTTGCTATGGTGATAACATTCAGGTATCTCTTACTGTCTAGATCAGGCAGAACTTTTGATCTTGTCACCGTTAACTTTTGTGTATTATGTGGCGCAAGCATGTATATTTTTGTCTTTTATTGCATTTTAAAAAACTTAATTCATCCGTTTTCACCTCTTTGACTAATGAAGAAATAGCCTTTCTATATTCCAACAGTGTACTCCAAATTCATGAAAAATCCAGAAATATCTTTATTGGGATTTTGAAGATTTGGCAGCGGTAACAAAACTATTAAATGAAAGATTAACAATATATCTAATAACCATCTTTTGATGTACTCGGCACTACATCTATTCGACAATACCCATCCACGTTGCTAGTGAACATGTAAATCGTACTGCATATTGTTCACCTGCTCATGTTTAAATTTAAACAATTGGATGTAAACACTCAACAAAAACCTTGAGAATGTGCTTGTAATAGGAGGTGTGTCTTTGGACTTGACTCCCCCCTCCATCTTGCCCCTTGGAAAAAAATGCTGGATCAAGTACCTGATCTCTCGCAGATAAATTCCCAAATTTACATTCAGGTTCAAAAGGACAGGTTGAAAACATGTCAAAAAACATATCAAAAGAAGTCAGGGAATAATTAAGGTGATGAACTGATGCCTTTTTACTACTCTTTAGGTGTTTTTTATTCTTCAAAAGGATGTACCTGAGAGATGATGAGACACATCCTCTTTGAAATGACAGTTCCGTACAGGATTGCAAGGTCGCTGTCACCACGGATTCATAACTCAGAACACAGGAAATGTGATTTCATTTTGAATAATGTTCTCCTGCCTGACATTGAGTCAAACATGAAAACAACTTTCTTAAAGGTCAATGTTTTGTAGTAATCTTGCATGACCCACATCCCTATACTTCCATTTCCCTATTCTATGTCACCTGACTCTCTTCTTTGCAAATTCTTATCTTGAATCCTTGTCTCAACGAACCTTGCATTTTTTCTGCTTAAAAGCTCCCTCGCGTCTATGCAAATTGAGGGGAACGGAGGCTGAGGATTTGGAAAAATACCGGGAGCTTGTATGTGCAGCATGAATGTGACTTGTTCATGCTGCGTGTATGAGCTTCCGTGTTTTCCAATTTGTTGACCTTCGTCCGTCATGTGTGAAGGGGCTTTAACTTTTGATGCCCCCGTACCTGCCAACCCCAAAATCTGACTCTTTGTGTATTACCCTTTATCAGAGTTTGTCATATCATAGACATCTCGAGTCACTTAGAATATGGCACTGAAATTCATTCAGCTTGATTGATATGCATTATACAGCACAGTGAAAATTTTATAATACCTCTTTAAATCAAAGGTACACAGTCTCGATGCCAAAGAATATTGAAAATTAGTCTATGGTGACAGGTAATATGCGTCAAGATATGGCCCTGATTTTGATTATCTGGCCACTATCTTTTTATTTTCTTATCAAACATCAATATAGGGTTCTAAATCTAGGTTGTCAAACTCTAAATTACTAAGTTCTTAAATCAACATCTAAAATAATTATCCAAAATCCATGGATTGGTCTTATATTCACTCTCTGAAAGTTGTAAAAGTCGAGTCTTGTACTAAATTTTAATCCTTGTTATTTAGAGTTGCCCCCTCCCACTTCCTCTTTTTCCACTCTCAGATCTATTTGCTACTACCGAGTTTGTAATCCTCCTAACTGTCATTAGGAGTAGTATTTGCCATTCAAAAGAAGCCTTGAAATCACATCAGCATGGTACAACATTTCTGAAGGATTAACACAAGAAGCTCTTCAGACTAATCCTAATTATTGAAATAAACTGAAAGCCGATAAATGTCAGGGGGCAGGATTTCTTGCTTTCAGATTTGTGTTTTTAATGTATAATTTTTCTTTTGATGGAAGTAAAGAAATAAGTGTTATTCATAAAGTTCGAGGTGTGAGGTGTCTTTGAATCACCCGAAACGAGACTTAGCTCTCAAATAAAAGTTGCCAAAGTGATTTTCAGATAAAGAGGGATAGTTGCAAAATACATTTTTTTAAGGGGGGGGGGGGTTACAGTGTTGAAAAAAAACCCAGAAAAACAAATTGAATTGAATTTAAAATTAGTTTAATAGAATTGTAATTTTCATTATCACCACGGAATCGGGTACAATGTATAACATTATACCGTACATAATAACAACAAAAAAATGCTAAAAACTAAAACAGACATGGTATGAATCTTTTTAATTTTATTTTTCTTTATGATTCACATATTCATTTTTTGTCATTCATATTAATATTTCAATTTTATTTACTTCTTACAGCTACAGTGTTTAGAGCTTTTTCTCACTATCTTTGTTTCTTCTTACAGCTCATAAGATGGGGAAGGCCAACAAACAGAAGAACTTCCTCTTCAAACACAGCCACTCTAGGCATTCTCATAAGGGCTGGGCATCAAAAAAGGATTGTGACAGTGGTATTGGCATTGATCTCAATCAGAAGGCTGCTGTATTCAGGGTTTTCCATCACCATCTTCTTTATTTTTTTCTTCTTACAGCTCATAAGATGGGGAAGGCCAACAAACAGAAGAGCTCACTCATCAAACACAACCAGTCCAAGCATCCTCACAAGGGCGGGGCATCCAAAAAGGGTGGTGGCGGCAGTGGCATTGGTGGAGGTCTCAATCAGAAGGCTGCTGTGTTCAGGGTATCCTCTCACAAGGCACTGAAAGCTAAGCACAAGACCAAGCAAGTCACATCAAATCTAAAATGGGTGAGTAAAAGTCATTTTAAGATGAATTACAAGAATGTTTAGATGCCTAGATTGTGTGAGATTTCCTAGGCCAATAATAAAACCTTGGGTCCCAAAACATTTAGATCAATTGATGTCTGTGCAGACATTTTGAGATGTGAGCATGAGAAATGGGCCCCAAAGACTTGCGCCTAAGGTGAATTTTTATATTGTATATATCCACTTTTCATAGTGCTCAAAGCAAAATTTCTTGTAAGCAAAGTGGCTAGCCTTTTAGGTTTGATTTTGTCTTAAATTTCTGGAACAGAAACTTTGTTCTTATACCAGGGGCCAGTGTACCCCTTCCTCAAAACTGCCGCTGATCACAAATAATTCAATTTATCTGATGTGAGTAATGAACTGTCAGTATCAATTCTGAGCTTTTGGGGGTGCATTGGCGCAAAGAGGACAAGCAAGAATGTGAATGATCGGAGGTGGCTACCATGGTGACTTTTGCAAAGAGGTTTGAAACCAGAACATCCAAGAAGATATGTATCTCCCCTGTGCAACATTGCTTTATAGGCTTGTGCTTAATTTACTAAGGACAAGAATTATTTTACTCCAAATTTAATCACAATTCATCTCTCAAATTAGCAACACCACATATTTCAGTGCTCTTTCGAGAAGATCTAGATTAATAACAAAGATATAAATTTGACACTCCATTGCAAAAAAGTGTGTTAAAATGGAAAACTTGGAAGTAGTGATTTCTAACTGTTTAGTATCATGCCAGTTTAGGGATTTTTCAGTGATCATATTCATCCTGACAATTGCCTCATGAAACGGCATAAGGCTACACAATCTAAATGGTCATTATATGTGTATTTTTTTTCTCTCTCCTGCAATATTTTATTTTATACATTTATCAGAGTTACTATTCAAAATTTAAGAATAAAAAAACAAACCCACAAAACAAAACACACAAGGTTCGTGTTTAATCAGTCTGAAAGGGTTTAATAGAGGATAAGAAAAAAATTGAGAGAAATGGAATAAAATCCCACCTCTGTCCAAACTANCTTTTGATGGAAGTAAAGAAATAAGTGTTATTCATAAAGTTCGAGGTGTGAGGTGTCTTTGAATCACCCGAAACGAGACTTAGCTCTCAAATAAAAAGTTGCCAAAGTGATTTTGAGATAAAGAGGGCTTTTTATAAGACTCGTCAGTTTTAAAGGGTAGGGTAACAGTGATGAGAAATCAGAAGACTTTTATCAGTATTACAATTCAATTGATACACCTGACACATTGTCATGAAAAAATATGAAAAGGAAATTGAATTGAATTGAAATGTACGTTAATTTGAAATTGCATGACGTGGAATTGGGCACAATGTATAACATGATAAATAGAGCTTAGAGTATACCTATCTTGTAACAGCTATAATTTACATGGTATATATTTACTTAATTTCATGTTTCCCTGTGATTTAATTTCTATCCGTTTTCTTTTTTTCATTCTCATATTTCAATTTTAGTTTCTTCTTACAGCTGAAAGAATGGAGAAGGCCAACAAACAGAAGAGCTCACTCATCAAACACAATCACTCCAAACATCCTCATAAGGGCGGGGCATCAAAAAAGGGTGGTGGTGGTGGCAGTGGTGTTGGTGGCGGTCTCAATTAGAAGGCTACATTTTTCAGGTCTTCTCTCACCATCTTGCTCATTTTTTTTCTTCTTACAGCTCATAAGATGGGGAAGGCCAACAAACAGAAGAGCTCACTCATCAAACAGAACCATTCAAAGCATCCTCATAAGGGCGGGGCATCAAAAAAGGGTGGTGGTGGCAGTGGTGGTGGTGGCGGTCTCAATCAGAAGGCTTCAGTTTTCAGGGCATTCTCTCACCATCTTTTTCCTTTTTTCTTGTTACAGCTAAAAGATGGGGAAGGCCAACAAACAGAAGAGCTCACTCGTCAAACAGAACCAATCCAAGCATTCTCATAAAGGCGGGGCATCCAAAAAGGGCGGTGGCAGTGGCATTGGTGGAGGTCTGAATCAGAAGGCTGCTGTTTTTCGGGTATCCTCTCACAAGGCACTGAAAGCAAAGCACAAGACCAAGCAAGTCACATCAAACCTGAAATGGGTGAGTGAAATGAATATTTTGACGATATGCTGAATTTCGAACTTGTGAAGATCCTTCCCAATCATCTTGCTGAAGAAGAGCTGTGTTTTTACATCAAAAAATTATGTTAATGCTTAATTTTAGTTTATTGAAATTCTTATTGCCTTTTATGATACCATCATAATTCAGAGGCAGCTGAATCTTGTAAAATTGTATTTAAAATTTTGAAAGAGGGGAGAAAGAAAGTAATAAGGAATATTTCAATATGCTAGACTTCTGCCAAGTTCCTGAGCAAAGTGAGATGAAAAGTGTGAAAAAGGGCACACTGCGATGAGATTAATGGGCAAGATATCTGAAATAACCGTTTATTATTTCTTCTTTTATTCACAAAAACTTGAAGGAGTACCTGAAGAGAAAAAGATGGAACATTAAACTGATTTTTGCATCTGATAAGAGTCTAGTGTGCCCCTGTCTAAAAACTGCCGCTGATCACAAATAATTCAATGTATCTGATGCAAGTAATGAGCTGTCGGTAATAATACTGAGCTGTTGGAGGTGTGATTGATGCAAAGAGGACAGGCAAGAAAGTTTTACGATAAGGGGCCTGGTGATTTTTATGAAGAGGCTTGAAACTGGAACACTCAAGAAGATGTGCATCTTCCTCTTACAACATTGAGTCACAGACTCATGCTAGTATATACAGTCTGATTTCTTAATTTGTAAAGAAATTATTTTGCTCCAAATTCAATCATTATTCCTTTCTCAAATTGGCAAAACCAGAATTCTCAATGCTCTTTTTAGAACTCTGAAGATAGCAAAAGTATCAAATGACTCTCCATTGCAAGAAAGTGGGTTAAAATTGAATATTTGGAAGAAGTGATTTCTAATTATGTAGCCAATTTAGGATTGTTGACAATTTCAGTGATTATATTCATCCTGACAAATCCCTCATCAAATGACATTAGACTACACAATATAAATGGTCAGAATATGTGTATTTCTTTCTCTCCCCGTCTCTATTCTTTTATATATCAGAGTTCATATTCAAAAGACAAACCCCCAAAACAAAACGCACAAGGTTCGTGTTTAATCAGTGGAAAGGGTTTAATAGAGGATAAGAACAAATTTTAGAGAAATGGAATAAAGTCCCACCTCTGTCCAAACTATCAAAAGAGGTTACGATCCGAGTATCTTGAGTGGACATGTATTGATTTTTATCTTCTCTATAGGGAACGATCACCTGGTATCGAACCAAATTGAATGATACGAAGGGGAAAGACATTACTCCTACCTAAAATGACCCAGATGAGAATGGTATTGATGCAGAAAACATTAGAGATGGATATTTTGGGTAGTCGCTTAAACTATTTCTGTCGTTCGCATTTTGTCATTGTGCTTGATTTGTTTCTGGGTCAACAGTTCAATGTTTCTATTGTCTTATCTTATATTATCCTCTATTCTCTCTGTCTGTCTCTCTATATATCCTTCTTTCCATTTCTTCTTTCTCTTTGTCTAGGTCTGAGCAATGGCTCCCTGTAAATAAAAATGTCTGAGAATCAAAATCGAAAACGTGCGTTTTTTTTCTATAGCTTCAAATTCCTTGTAATTCTGAATATTTAGGAAACCAAAAAATATTGATTCATGTTCAAAATTGCATTGTTATGTTCTGGATTGTAACTTTATGGCACTCTTTTTCCACCCCCCCCCACAGAGCTATGTACCAAATACATTGGTTTGGGGTAAAAGAATATATTACATTTAGTCATACTATTCTTTCAGTCCAACCTTATACAATGGTGCTTATCGTGTGATAAAACTTCATATTTTAAGTTAATTCTGGAATTCAATTTAATTCTCCACTGAAACGTGTTGAATAGCATTACCTTTGGGAATTAGGCAACAATATCTTAATTTCCAGCAAGGTTAATGATTCTCTTATTTCTCTTTTTACTTTCATGTACAAAGTGAAGAATAGCAAAAAAAAAATGATACTTTTCATGATAAATTGTTTGTTGTTGCCAAAAAGTATTGAGATTGAATCAGTCAGAAGGGACTCCTCATGTCCGAGGGCTATGTATCAGTCAAGATTACATTGCAAAACTCTCAAATCTATGAACCCTTGGCTTGGGCGTCCCGCCTCGCCTCGTGGTGAGAAAATAATACCAACGTCATGGGAATTTGGGAAGAGACTCATGCTGTTTGCGATATTTTCTGATGCTTCAGGTGGTAATTGAACCCAATTTTTCTTGCTTTAGCGGCGTTAGGGAGTGGATGAACTGATGGTGGGGTAACTGAATTCTCCCAATAAAACATCTGATCAGTCAAGAAGGGGCACTTAGTGGTTGATTGGTACCCCGCTAAGGGGTTGTAGGGGTGCTAGGGGGAGGTATTTGGGGGCCAACAGAGGTGAAGGAATGGTGGTTCGGTGTTTTTGGAAGGGTGCTAGATGGTAAATGGTAGATAGTGGAGGGGGGGGGGAAACAAATTTGTAATTGGTATCTGAGAGATAACCGAGAATGGCAAGAAAACTCGGTGCGAGGGCACAGTTGTATCATGGCTGTGATTTGCCTATAAACAAGAGGGTTGTGATTATGAATCCCACCCATCCCATCAATTTCGCACAGCAAAAAATCAATCCTCATTGTGTTGCACTCAACCTAGGTCTTGTGAATGGGTACCTGGTATTAATATTCAATCCTTGATATGTTCAAGCACTGTTGTTGACAAGCTAAAGCTAGGGAAATAGATATTAATGCGAACCGCCATGAGTGTTGTGCAATAGGGACACATGCACTATATAAATTGCATTTCTCATATTTCCTGTGCCCAAAGACTTGTGTTATAAAATCTTTCAAGACATGAAAATATCAACTCGCTAATGTGTTAAAAGGTCTGAATTTCAGTTAATTTCCTAAAATTTATGTAAGCTAGTATATTGGCTTTTACATTATTAAGTTGTATAGAAGGGGTAAGGATGATTGAATTAAACAGTATAAAGCAAATGTGTACTGTTGAAAAAGATGAGAGGAGAAAGGGTAACAGTGTGAGCTCTGACAACCACATATCAGCAAGATCTCTTCTGCTACTTGATTGAAGTGAATGAACGATTTCCTGATTTACATTCATGTATTCAATCCCATCTGATGAATCGTAAGATGATACAATCGATAGGACGAGGTTAAAATTAGAAGGGGGTGAAATGGGTAGAGGGAGGAAAGTAATACATAAATAAAAGCATGGAAGAGAAAAAAAACATGGAGCTAGAAGTTGGGCTAGGAAAGTAGGTTGTCGTGGTACAGAATTAATGAAAAGTGATTGAGCAATGTTTTGTATTGGAGGAAAATGCGACAAGGAATAATGGATTTTGGAGAGGCCAAATGCTGAAAAGGGAAACTTAGGGAAGAAATCGATAGTCAGGAGGGGAGGGGGAGGAAAAAAGTGTGTTTGAGAGAGGCCAATGGTACAAAAAGGATACAAATGGGGAAAAGTACGGGACAAAGAATACAATTGAGGAAAGAATACAAAACGGAAAATCAGAGGGATGGAGGGGAGTTTGAAAGCTTGTGGAAAAAGAGGTTATAGGGAATTACAATAGTATTGCGAGAGATTGGCAAGCCAGATACAAAATTTTGGAAACTCTTTATAAGAATGGAAATGTGATAGACAAAAAGCAGCAAGATAGAGTGAGATTGAATGGAGATTCGTTGGTGAACCTGCTGAGGGTCCTCATAGGGGTTAGAGAAAAGGTGGAGGCCTTTTCAGTATGGTGATGGAAGTACCTCATAGTACCCTAAAAAATTACAGGTTTAGACAATTCTATGTCAAGAGATTGACAGGTTTAATAAAATCTTTTGATACACACAGTTCTACCAGATAATGGAAATGTGATAAACAATTGAGGGTATTCTGAGGGCCAAGTTAGGGCGATGCATGGTACTGAGTAGACTTGATGAGGGTCATCATACGGGTTGGAGCGTGGCACCTTGGCTTAGAGAGAGGAGAAACCTCATATTACCTTAAAAATCACAGGTTTAGATAATTTTATTCAGAGAGATTTTGACTAAATAAAGATTTTGATGCATAAAGCCCCGGTCACTTAGGACCCCGGAAGCAACACGATTCACCCGACTCTTTGTTAATTCACAGTTAACTGCCTCAAAACAACGAGTCAAGGTGAATCGTGTTGCTTCCGGGGTCCTTTGTGACTGGGGCTTTAAGCCTTTCCGAAAATGTAAATGTGAGAGACAAAAAGCAGCAAGATTGTGAGGTTGAATTGAGGGTATTCTAAGGGTCAAGATGGGCCAATGTCTAGTCGTGAGTGAACCTGCTGAGGGTCATCATGCGGGTTTGAGGGTGGTTCCTTGGCATAAAGAGAGAGGAGGGACTTCAAAGTATCTTAAAAATCAATGGTTTAGACAATTATATTGAGAGAGATTGGCAGGCTTAATGAAAATTTGGATACACAAAGGTCTTTATGAGAATGTGAATGCAAGGATAATAGAAGTAATAAGACAATGAGGTTAAATTGAGGGTATTCTTAGGGTCAAGATGGGGCAATGATTGATTTTTATTTCAATTTCTAGTTAATAAGATCCCTAAAGTTAAAAAAAATTGGCTTGGATTGTGCAGAACAAAATCAGGAGAGCAGAACAACACACAAGAAGATGAGAATGGAGGAAATTTCAGAGAATTCTTTACCCAGAAAAAAGGCTACCATTCTTTCATACAAATATAAATACATATTGCCCATATCAGCACATGTGGAACTCCTTTCAATTCAGTCTAAAAGTTAAATTCAGTTTGTCATATAGGTTAGCTCAAGCCACGAAACCCTGTGGAGCGGTATGCTGGTGACGCGAAAAATGCAGAAATCATGTTTTCTCTTTAAAATTCCAGGGCCATAAGGTCTGCATCCTGTGGTACCCCTGAGACTATCTGGCAGATTTTATTTGAGGAATATCAAATTTTGTATGTTAAGTGCTTGTTTTCTTAAGTTTAAGCCTGTGATTCAATTGTTTTGATTCAATTATAGCGAAGTGTTTTGATATCTATTAGAAGGATATTTACCGGACAGAGATATCTCGAAGCAGTCCTCGTATGGGTTTAAAAAAAACCCCCAAATTTTTCATTGAAAGCGATGATTCTCCCTTAATCATCCATTTTTAGAACTCTATTCTGTCCTGTTTTGCGAAAAATTATTTTAATTTTGTTGTTATTACCATTCAAATAATAAACAAATTGAACTAAAAATCACTAGTGATTGAATATTAAAATTAAAAATAATAATCATATTTCTTCTGTGAGACCATTGATTGATTTTCTGTGATGACACTGTCACATTATTTTATTATAAAAAATTGTGCCAAAAATTATTTCTCATCGTCTACCAAAGAAGCGGTAATCATTTAAACCAAAACAAAGGGAAACAAGATTTTTTCATGAACAAGAAGTCAAACATGCTTCAAATTACGCCTCTCAGCTGGTCTTAATTTTCTAATCTACAGGTACAGCTACCAAATTAAACGGAACAAGCTTCACGCTGCTGCGATAGCCTCTAACATCTCCAATCCCCGCAGAGGAGTAAATTAGTGAATATTAATCGTCTCTGGGTCCGTATCAAGGCCTTTTAAGACTGAATGGAAATGAAAGTGCAATTTGTCCAATTAGTAATGCTGGAATAGTTCCGGTTTCCTGGAAGAGAGAGCTGATACAGTTCTAGTTTTTTACCTCTATCACTACAAAGTTAGGACAGATTTCTTCCATGGGTTCAACTTTATGTGCCAATTTATAATACGTGAGTAAACCAATCCAGCTTACTTACTGATGTAAGCATTAATGTAAATGTCACTGCTTTTAAATTTGCTCTTTAGCATTGGTTAGGTATCCAATTCAAGGAAAGGTTTTAGGCCAAATTCAAACTTATGTATGTTTTTTATGAATTCCTAAAACACGGTAATCCAATGTACAATCAAAAGCATTCCATGCGGCACAGAAACACAAGAATTTCTCAACATGCATACTGTATATAAGTTGCTTTTATTTCTGGAATGCTATTAGACTATAGCATAGGGTATTAATGAAAGTCATTCATAGTTGGTCTGTTATTTGGTTTTGTTAGAGATTTGCATTCTATTGTATTATTTTTCTTTGTCTTTTGTCCTCACATTCATTGTCAGCGATTAGGGCCATTTGTTGAAATAGAACACTAGAAGAATCATTATTATTATCATTGTTATTATTGTTATTAGTTACCATTATTATTAGTAGTAATATTAAAAATGCAGTAACTTGATTGATCCTTCCCATCAATATAGATCTTTTATAAACCATTTCCTTATTTAGAATGAGTCTACATCTACTTTAGATATTAAGCGCAAATGAAAAAGAGGAAAATAAGTTGGAATAAGACCTTTCTGCCCTGATTAATAGTTATTCAATCAAAGTTAATGCATCATTCCAAGAGGTCCAAATTATAAAGTTATGACATTTCTGAAGCTCAGTCTTGTGGAATTTAGCTGTGTCTGACATAGTTATGATCACCATGGACATACCTTCTATTTTTCTGTTCTACCCAACATTTTTTTCAGTCTTTTTTTAAAGGTTATCTCTGGTATTATCTATGGAGATTGCTTGATGCACAAAAAAGTATGCACATTTCAATTTATTACAGTTCATCCACAAGCATTGATGCAGGGGAGATTTATATCACTCAACCTTAATTTGTTTCATGCATTACAAGTATCCAGACTTGGCTTGGTATTTATGATTTGTGTGCTGAACTCATACAATGCGCACGCATAAGATGACTTCCATCTGAGAAAAGACAATTTACATTATTCTGCTGGCATTTGCACAAATAGTAGTTAAGCCCCGGTCACATAGGACCCCGGAAGCAACACGATCCACCCCGACTCTTTGTTAATTCACAGTTAGCTGCCTCAGACAAACGAGTAGGGGTGAATCGTGTTGCT
>BQKZ01005073.1:0-15940 GCA_036244855.1 Temnopleurus reevesii | reverse complement strand
ACGTCACCTTCTAGTATTCTCTTCTTAAACAAGGTGCCAAGGCAAGTTTATACAATTCACCTTCTTGTATTCTCTTCTTAAACAAGGTGCCAAGGCAAGTTTATACAATTCACCTTCTTGTATTCTCTTCTTAAACTAGGTGCCAAGGCAAGTTTATATAATTCACCTTCGCGTATTCTCTTCTCAAACTAGGTGCCAAGGCAAGTTTATACAATTTACCTACTCGTATTCCCTTCTTAAACAATGTGCCGAGGCAAGTTTATACAATACACCTTCTCGTATTCTTTTCTTAAACAAGGTGCCAAGCCGAGTTGTCACCTTCTTGTATTCTATTTAAACAAGGTGCTAAGACAAGTTTTTACAAATCGCCTTCTCGTATTCTCTTCTTAAACAAGGTGCCAAAGCGAGTTAGTACAAGTCACCTTATCGCATTCTCTTCTTAAACAAGGTGCCAAGGCCAGTTTATAGTACAAATCGCTTTCTCGCATTCTCCTCTTAAACAAGGTGCCAAGGCGAGTTTGTACGGGTTGCCTTATAACTTTTTTGACCAAAAGTGGTGCCTCGCCAAGTTGAACAACTTGAACAGCTCGCCTTTGTGCTGCACGTATCACTGTACGTAGGACTGTCGTAGTTGAAATATGCATGTTTCGACTCGAAGTGTGAACCATACAAGAATGTGACAGAGTTACTGATCCATGCAGGCCTTAAGAAACAAGCATGTTGATCTCATGGGACTGAAGTCTATGCATCTGATTAGTGGAGAACATTCAATCAATAACACCAGATGCGCATGAAATGATGTGCTGTTATCTCTAAATCCCATTTGCACATGATTGAGGAATGTTTCATTAGGTTACCTCATTAGGTCACTCTGATGGTTACGGCCTCCTCAAGCCTCTGCGACTTGAGGCGGACGAAGGGTGACGAATTGGAAAGATGGAATCTAAGACGTGCAGCACAAAGGCACGTTGTTCAACTTGCCAAGGCGTCTTTTCATCCTAGAGAAGAAAAGTTTGCACAAGTTATATCATCCATTTCCCCCACCAAAAGAAATACATGTATTCACAGTAGTATTAGGATTGCTCTTAATTGCAATGTTTTGAAATATGAATTAAAAATTTTATGCATTTTAAGATGGGATAGTATAATAAGATGATATAACATAACATCTATATAGCGCAGAAACTATTTTACTGTATTGTGCTTCGCTTTTGGAGATGGAGAAAAGTATGTCGTAATGCCTAAAATTTTATGTTGAAAAGATAGGTTTTGTAGTTTTTATTTAAAGATGTCCAGTGAAGATGAACTTTATACAGTACCATTTTATTAAATATATTGACCTGCTGACTATTGTATTACATAGTAGAGTGGAATATCATTATAAAGAGGTCAGATATAACAATATATTTATGATATCACAGGTGATTTTATGGTCCCAACTTTTTGTATCCAGGTTGTTTTTCTACCCCTGATATGAAATTACTAATATAAGGTGATTTTCATGGACTCAAAGATCTTGGAATAACAAGCTTTCAGTGCATTGCAGATGAATTTGTATGGAGGGTAATATCCTGATGACGAGACACCTGTCTAGTCATCAGGAGATCTTGGGTTCGATTCCTTCTTGAGAATGCCTGTGAATTTTTTTCACAGCTTCTCGGTGAAGCACTGTCAATCAGTGTTTAGCCATTTTGGGATAAGGCAAGAATTATTTCAATTATTTATCTACCCAACACAAAAATCATTTAATTGATAGGGTAATATCGATTGTGAAAGATATTTATTGTCTTTCATTTCTCGTTCAGTGCACAAAATTTTGATTGACCCATTAGCAAGAGGAGATTGTGTACAAAAGCCCTATACTCACTGGAAGGTGTAGCATTATTGTTGCCTGTCTTAAATGTTTATGGATGATGTGAAATGATTTTGAACATGTTTTTAATTTGTTAAAACATTTTCTTTAGAACATTAGGATTGCACACATACAAGATTTATAATTATAGTCCCACGATAATTGATACAATAGTACGTTGAAATGAAGGGGGATGGGCAATTCTGTGAGCAATAGGATGGGCGGTTTCAGGCTTTTAGCTGCCAAAGACGATTATCTTAGAATGTATGTGACAGTGATGTAGAGTGAATATTTGCACACTGATACCACGGAGGTCATGTTCAGCATTTAAAACTCTTGCAGCCTCGCTCTGATTTTCTTACTTCCCTTTTATCTGTTGCTGCTGATTGCGAACCATTAGTCCATTAGCTGAACACGACAAAGCTAATGAAACATAATGAACACCGCAGACGTATTCTCTTCCCGCTGTTTAATGGGGTGTAATTACAAAAGGTGTGGCGGTTTTTAATGTGTAAGTGGGTCGATTTGCCTGCAGTGGTTTGATTTGCCTGCAGTGGTTTGTCTTAAATCAAGCTCATTTTGCATTTGAATTCTGCACAAAGTGATGTGATTTGTATCTGAATGTTTTAGTCAACGATGTTTCATTTCCCCTGAAAAACACATGTTGTGTTGGAAGGAAACATATGAATTTCACATACCGGTAGATCTTTAACGATTATTTGAGTTTTCTTAAAGTTCATGCTGCGCTGTTGTTAGTTAATTGATATGTCAAAATGTATAATTGAAATTTGAAACTTTATTTTTTTTTTATTGTCCAGTATTACTACTTTTGTTTTGTTGTGTAGAGGGGAAGGAGGAGAATTGTAGTCCACTGTCTACCCATATTTCAATTTTCTCAATTTGTGAAAGAAATGTAATGTTGATGCAAATACCACGAATGTTTCTTGTAATCTCTGTAATCCATGTGTTATCTCATCACACAACAAACATTTTGATACTAGTGGATCATTAGCCACACCACCATTTACTAATCAGATTGTATCTCATTAATGTAATGACAGTATACTGTTTATTAAACAGAGCAATGTGTTATGCTGGTCATTGCAAGGGGAAATACTTCTGAGGAACCGATACTCTTTAGCAAGATATTGTCCATAGACATTGTGTCACATTAAAGCAGATTACATGATCTGTTCTATTTACAGCCATTTTTGTCCAAGCACTATCTGATTACACTACAAACATTTTGATAACATAGGCTCATTAGACATACCGCCATTATCAGAAGGCTCCTCATTATTGTAAGACATGACTAAGTTTATTAAACAGAAGATAGATATTGTGTCGGCATTGGTCATTGGGGTCATATACCATGATTTCACAATATGATGATAGCCAGAGAGAAATGTTGTACAAAACCGTTACAATTTCACTAGAATTAACAGGCACGTCAATTGGATACCCTTTAAATTGTTGCTATGTTGGGATTTTGTTGTCTTCATGCAACAGTACCCTTTGGCTGCCATCACTTTGTGGAAAAAGGGATGATATTTGCCACTTTAATCGGGTGAGCGGAACATTTCAAAGGAGCTTGATATCTGGCCAAGACATTATCCGCTGACATTAATGTCACATTCGATGGAGATTAGTATATCTCTTTGGTGTTACTCTTTTATCTACATGTTATCTGATGACACTACAAACATTTTGATAACATAGGATCATTAGCCACACCACTAATCATTAATGTAAATGATATATCATTAATGTTAGACATGACACTGTTTATCAAACAGGAGAAAGATATGGTGTTAGTTTTGGTCATCAGTGTCACATATGTTCCGTCTTAATCGGGTGAGCGGAATACTTCAAAGGAGTTTGATATCTGGTCAAGAAATTATCCGTGGATATAAGCGTCACAAAAAATTTTGTGAAGGTTAGCACATCTTTTTGGTATTGTTTTTATATAGGCATTATCTGATCCAAACATTTTGATAACATAGGGTCATTAGCCACACCACTATTTACGAATCACAAGGTATCTCATTAATGTAAGACATGACACTATTTATTAAACAAAACAAAGATATGCCAGTGTCATATATGTGCCGTCTTAATCGGGTGAGCGGAATACATCAAAGGAGCTTGATATCTGTCTGCTCAAGACATAATCCACTGACACTACTGTCACATTTAATGGAGGACAGCGCATTTTTTGGGCATTTCTTTGTTTTATTTAATCTATGAGTTATCTGATGACACTACTAACATTTTGATATCATAGGGGCATTAGCCACACCACTATTTACTAATCACACAGTATCTCATTAATGTAAGACATGACACTGTTTATTAAACAGGACAAAGATATCGTGTTAGTTTCGGTCATCAGTGTCATGTATGTGCTGCTATAATCGGATGAGCGGAATACTTCAAAGGGGCATGATATCTGTCTGCTCAAGACATAATCCACTGACATTACTGCCACATTTGATAGAGGTTAGCACAGCATTTTAGCGTTACTTTTTTATAAAGGTGTTATCTGCTGACACTACAAACATTTTGATAACATAGGGTTGTTGGCAACACCTCTATTTGCTAATCACATGGTATCTCATTAATGTAAGACATGACCCTATTTATTAAACAGAACGAAGGTAGTGTTTTGGACATCGGTGTTATGCACTCTGACAAGGGGAAATATCTGAGGGGTCGATATCTTTTCACAAGACATTATCCGCTGACATTACAAGCAACATCACATTAATGGAGATTAGATTATCTGATTAGGAGATATAAGAAATGCCACTAGAGTGGGGCAAGGATTGCGATATACATGTATGTTATTTTATGATATGCTGGTGATGATATGCTCGGCAAAAATACCACAGAATGTGACATTATGTAGAGTTACTCTAATGCATCAGTACCTTTATCATCGAATGCACACAAGTATCACCATGCATCCTATTTTCTACTCAGATACTCTACATATTTAAGTGGATATAACTACTAGTAATTATTTCTGTCGGCAACAAGATGGGTTCTAAAATTACACTTGAAATGCACAGTGACACATCAAACAAACTAAGAGGACTTGTTTTTGTTAAGTATTTATAATGCAAGAATGGTAGGAGCATAATCAGGGCATTGTGTTCCAACTGTTTGAAAAGTTAGATATTAGTACAGTAAAACCTGTGTACAGTGGCCATTGACTATAGTGACCACATGTGGCCACTTTTTCTGTTTCCCTTGGGTTGGCCTCTGTAGACAGGTTTGACTGTAGTAGTAAATTATATATTTTTGTATCCCCTTACGGACTGAAATGAGTGATAAATGGGTATAGTAACTGAGTGGATAATATTGGAAATAATGTGTTCATGTACTGTTTAATTAGCAAAAAGTTATGTGGGATTTACAAAGAATCATGGATATGGGAAAATTACGAAATGAACGAAGAAGATTATCTCAACATAGAAATAAACTAGCATGTTCATCGTAAAGTCAGCATGAAATTCTTCATTGACATGCTTCCTTCAGGCTAATTTAATGATTAATGGGGATGTTATCATGTCAAGAAGCTGAACATCATTTGTACTTGAGACAGGGTCAAATACAAGACTATTTCTGACTACTTTTTTAATAGTCCAGCTTTCCCGGGCTATTTATTTCCTCAGTCCAGTCAAGGGTACTGTAATTCTGATACTTTTTTATCTTTTAAAATATGTCTGATGTTTAATGTTTCTCAAGATTTATGATATTTTTTTCAAGTTTGTTATTGAGTTCAGGTTTGTTGGCAAGGTTGAGTTCAAGTTATGTCCAATTATGTTATGGAAAATAAAGAGGAAAGCAAATAGTTCTTGCCAAGAAATATTTTGCTCAATAGCTTGTTTTTGCACTAAATGGGATGAAAGGTTCCAAGTTTATCAGGATAGAGGATATAGAGGATTTGTGAAAGTAATGAAACAAAAACTTCATAATTTGAAGGATGATAGAAAATACAGAAGACAAAGAATGGGAAGGGGTTTGAAAGGGAAAGTAATATTTTCAAAACAAAAATGAAAGTGAGAACCTTGTTAAATGCTAATTTGAAAAGTAGCAGATATAATACATTTCTGTAAAAAGTCGAAAGCTAATCCAATGCTCTTTTGTAATGCTATTCAAATCTGAACCGACTTGTGATTGTTGTGTTCGCACAGTTCAATACAAGGCATACAGATCCATTGTCCAATGACCCACTTTATTTTACAGAAATAGTTTATATCTTGTTTAAGTGTTACAGGTCTGTAATTCTTAAAAAAAAGGACCGAATGATGTCAGAGCAATCAGTGATTATATATATCATTCATGTTCTGATCTAGGATACAGCCTCCTTCAGCTCTTCCTTTGACCTCGCATGGCCCTATATTAAGAATTCCTTTGAGGGTAGCTGAAAGTCCAGCAGTACGTCCTCCAGGGCCTGATTGGAAATCTTGACCATCAGAATGGCGATAGGGTCAGTCTGGTAATTGCAGGTAATCATCTGTAATCACTGATCACCAACCCAGGATGTGGAAGATAGATGGATGCTCCCTAAAGGTGTCAACATTTTAAAGGGAAAAAAAGCCTAATATTATTAAATTTCATATCATTTCAGGCACTGGACCTTCCCATATACGTTGTTTTTAGTTCATCACTTTTGGAGCTTGCTTTTAGTTTTATCATATAATCCATTTTGGAAATATATTGCCAGGAATTCTAGACCATAATCAAGTCTTGGAAGTCTTGACCATCTGAAGGGGGAAGGGGTAATTGTAGGTAATAATCTGTAATCACTGATCACCACCCCAGGATGTGGAAGATAGATGGATGCTCCCTAAAGGTGTCAACATTTATAATAAGGATGTCATTTAAAGGGTATCTGAAGGCAAAGAAAATAATTTGCCAGTTGATAGTATACATATACATAAAACCAAAAACCATGAACATTTTATGATATTATAAAGGTGTTTAGATTTCGAAATGTTGAATTTCGAAAACTGATCAAATTTCCTCTCCTGATTAAAATTAAAACTTAAAGGAAGACTAGTTCCCACAGCGACACAATGGGATGGACACACAAAAGAACATGCATGTATTCATAAAAGGCTTGCATGGAGCCTAATTCAGACGTATAGAGGTGAAGTCGATCATGAACGAGCCATCTATTTGATTCTCACTCCTTAACTATTAATCTGCATCATGCCAGTTTAAATTGCTCTGGGTTAATTCTATACAAATACTATTTCTTAACCTGAGATACCCTTTAAAGCTGCATTACTTCATTTGAAACACAGCTCACTGATATATTAAAGCTGGGGAGACCCATCATGAATTATAGGCTATTAAAGAATCCTTGATGTTTTTAAGCGATTAAAACATTATATTTGCTTAAAAATTCAGTGATAAGGACAAACAAATATATATCTTCAGCACCAAAATATGTAATGCATATTATAATCCATTGTATTGCGACTTGCCAGGGTTTTCGTGAAAGCTGCATGCACACGAAATGACCATCGCCTTTATTTCATAAAAAGTTACATGCTGTGATAATATCTGCCTTTGTAGTGCCTCAATGACAGCTACTGTTGCAACAAGATTGCCAGATTCTGCCCTAATCGCTTGTCAGAGCTCAGGGGGATAGGGCCGGCGAAACGGTCACACGATGGACAATGGTTCCGTAGGGGCAAGCCGAAGCTATGCCTGGAACTCTTGTCCGTTTCATCATCGTTTCACTGCTCCCCTGGAGGGGTGAATGAATAGACTTGAAGACTCTTAACGTGTTTACGTTCCAGTGAATTTGATCCTGGAGATAGTTACCCTCGAGTGCACTGATTGACTGATGTAATGAGACCATTAAGAACCCTAAGAAAACTTTCAAAGAAGTTTCCTTTCTTAGGATCGTAGGTGGGTGATGGAGTCCTGCTGAGTGATATTGGGAAGATGCTTGACAAATATTTTGGCTTGAACTTCTCAATGGCACCAGATTTGATACTGAATCTGTTTTCAAAGGAGGTATGCCAAGATAACAGTAGATGCTCAACATTTGAAACTGAAAAACAATTCTGAACTGGGAGCTTTGCCAGATAACAAGACGATATGGCTTGTTAAATCTTCTTGACAATCTTATCGTATATATAGATTTTTGAGCATAACATCTCAAAGCATTTGTTATGCCTCCGCCACCATAAGGTGATGCATGAGGCATTATTTTAGATTATTCCTATGTAATCCTTCATCATTTTTGTTAAGACTGATCCATGATTTTTGCTTTCTTTGTTAGAATTCACCACAGAAGAATTGAATAATAATAAGAAGAATCACCAATAATAGGCTTCAATATATACCCAAATGAACAATATCAGTAAACTTTTAAATAGGGAATATTGTACAGGCCACAAAGAATTTTCAAAATCAGGAGTTAATGCTTTTTATACTCTTGCACACTCCATATTTGTGTAAAAAGCAAATGTAATCATTACTTTTATACTTTAAAAACTTTCCTCAGTAGAAATATGGTTTTAAGAGCTCAGACAGTCCTCTTCCTTATGTGCAACCCTTATATCCACCATTTCCATTGCCGCCATGTAAGGCCAAGTTTAGGAAGTTACATCTTGTGAGCGTCCACCCCCTCTACACTAAACACACACTCAGCAACCATATACCTACATCACAAAGCGTCACAATTTACAGTGGGAACAGACCCTGAAACCATCCATCCACTGTCACTGATAGATTGAATATCCTCTTTGAAGAAATCCAGTGGTGGCAGACCCTATAATTTGCAAAACTTAAACTAAAATCGTTCTCAAAGAGGCATGCATTCATGTCTTATCATCCACTGACAGATCAGATTTAGACCCTTCTTCTATTTTAGGATATTCTATGAATAATAACACGGAGATATCTTGATATTTCCTTTCGGGATGAGGATGGGTTGCCGTGGTAACACATATTGCTTATATTATCTTTGTCATGGACTCCAGAAATAGTCATTGTTAATCAGCTGGTTATAGAATATTCTTGTGAATCTCTCGGGAGACAGTTACTAATAGAGATATCAAGCGGAGGGCGCTAGGCTAGAGATATGAAAACAGAAGCTGTTCCAGCAAGGAGTTGGTAATTACCTTAGTCCTTGTGACGGTCTTGAGTAGGCCCCTAGCTCCAGGTGAAAACGTGAGAATAGATGATTAAAATACGTTGCTGGCTGTTTTTTGTTGTCATGCTTGTTGTGTATATACATAGTATCTTTAGAACATCATAGAAATGACATATATTTTTTTCAATGTCACAAAAGGTGATTTAATGAAGATTGATTTCCAGATATATTCCATTTTTATGCACTTGAAGGAACAGCTGGCAATTTTAAGGCCAATTAATAGATGATAATCCTGATGGTCACCATTGAGGTCATTTCTAATGGTCAATTCAAAGTGATGGTCAAAAGATAAGATGTGGCTACAAGAGGTCGGCTTTTCTTTCTTCCAAGAGTGAGAGAGGAAGGAGGGGTAAAGCGGAGGAAAGAGAATTGAGAGAGAAAGAGAGAAAGATGGTTTTTTTTTGGGGGGGGGGGATAAACTTGTGTTCACCTGATAATAGGTGTTATATGTGTGTGTACACTGATTGTTAAATACAGTCAAACCTGTCTACAGTGGCCACCCCAAGGGAAACAAAAAAAGTGGCCACTGTAGACAGGTGGCCTCTATAGACAGGTTCTGTAACATGCATTTTCACCTGGAGGGAATTGATTTAAGTGGCCACTATAGACAGGTTTGACTGTAGTAACTATAGGATATGTGATAATTCTTTATTGGTTAGATTGAGAGAGTGTGAGAGAGCAAACTTGACACCAACTTGGCATCATGGTAAAGGTTATGATGGAGTGCAAAGTTCTAACCCATTTTTATTTTCTAGATCCTCATGTGAATTTTCCTTCACAGTGTTTGGGTCAATAAGAAAAATAAGATATGAAATTACTTAGATGCTCACAGATATACAGGGTTTAAATCCCATATTCAGTTAGTGATATTTTGTCTAGAAGAATGTAATTTTTGTGTTTCTTCTTTTGTTTGTTATTGTTTGGATAAATGAGATAATTTCTTAATATTGGACAACTCAAAGCTAAAATCACATTTGCTGTGAAACTCCATTAACCGTTTCCTAATCGAAATTCCATGATACGAAACTTAAAAATAGTATTATCATCATGGGATTCTGTCTGAGTCATTTACTTTCCAAACAGAAGATTACCAATCAGGGTATGATAAAGGTAAGTGTCATCACAGCTATTCAGTTTCTTAATTCATATTAGGGATTGGAGAGTGACGAAGGTTGATTGTCAGAGGTTTGGTTTCATCCATCTGGTTCACTTCCTATTTTAGGAACAGATGGCTTGTGATGTCAAAAGGATATTGTTGTTGTTATAGCATGTAGAAAGGGAATGCCCCGGTCACATAGGACCCCCGGAAGCAACACGATTCAACACGACTCTTTGTTTATTTACAGTTAACTGCCTCCGAACAAAGAGTCGTGTTGAATCGTGTTGCTTCCGGGGGTCCTATGTGACCAGGGCCTAAGCAGAATGATGAGCCATAAATGTAAGGTTATAGTTTTAATATTATGGTGATGGTAATGTAAAACAATGTTTAAAAAGTAATTATATACCTCAAAGGACGCAGTGCAGGTTTATTTTTTTGTGTGAAATGGAAGTAGGGGGAGGCTGGATAGGGTGTTTGGGACAAAAACAATACATAATTTGCACATTCTATTGATATTGATATTGACACTTTTTATCCCTTTTCATATTTTGAAATCTAATTTATTTGTAATTTATTTTCATTATATAAAATGCTTTGAAAATTCTTGTTAACTTGCAGGAAATGGACCATCCATGTGACGTTTTCAGGTTGAGAGAAAACAAGAAATATCACTGAAACTGTTTTATATACATGAGGAATAAGATTTAATCATTTTGCATTCTATTAAGAGTAAATAATTGTTTTGGTCTGCTCCCTCTATTATCTCTCCTCCCTCCCTATCTATCTATCTCTTATGTCATTTCACAAAAGAATAGTGAAATCCAGATTCAAAATGGTCACATTTAAGAGAGCCTATTTACTGACGATGAGCCCATTTCCTTTCATAATGTTTAAAATTACCCTTAATTCTCTCAGTACCAGCTACTTTTTGAGAAAATCACAATATGTATTTTCAATGTTTTTTTTTTACTAACCGTATTCAAATAAATAAACTGAACTGAACTGAACTCAATCAAATATGTCAGACAATACCCCTACTGTTTGTATTCATTGGAAAGCTGCACTCTCTAGCTTTCCAATGGTACATAACTCAACAGTAGAGGGCAGTATATAGTGAAACAAGAGCAGNTTACTGCTTAGCTCACTAACTTTATGGCAATGATTTTGAAGTTGTAATAGACCGGTACACTATGTGATACAAATATTGTGCATACCTCTAACTAAATATGCATATACTTGAGTCAATAAGTGAACTGGATGGTGTTTCACCAAGATAAGAAAGACTTTAAGAAAGACCCTAAATTCGACTGGTGTCCTTTCTTGTGCGTAATTGTTCACACTATTACGCACATTCTGTGCAAGAATTGATCCCAGTCGAACATAAAGTCGTGCAAAACTTTAAGAACGTCTTGGTGAAACACCTCCCTGGTCTATTACGAACCTTAGTTATTTCAGGATCATTATTCACAAGTGCCATCCACCTGCCAATCCAAAATGGCAAATGTTCTCTAGAGCCGATGACTTAATCCCGACTAATTTCATCACCTGTTAATGAACGAGAATCCATTATGTGATTCAAAGGATAAATTGACCCTTCAAGGATAGATTGATGACATTATTTCGTTCTCGGAGGATGAATAAGAGATTGTGTGTCCTCAAACACACACCTGTGAAACTTGGAACCAAAATCGCTGACTGACTGACCAGTAAGCTACATGTTACGAATATAACAGTAAGTGAAACTTTGAGTATGGGTTTGATACCGTACTCTAAAGGCTCATTTTGATGACTCAATTTACCTGAAACTTCTTTGGTCTAATGTGACTGCGTACTTGGTCTGATCAGGGAGATGGGAATTGGTCAGATATTCCTCATATTGAAAATGGCTGACACAGAATTTTGAAAAAAAAACTTATTTGACCCCTTTGCAATAGTACTTAGGCCTAATAGCCATGATTATTAAACTAAATTCTTTTTACTGATGTTTTGTATTGTGAATATTGCCTGGAATATACATGCAACACTTGTTTTGTCCCTTTGACCAGTCATGCCAGTTGAGTAAAAGACTTATTAAATAAGTCCATTTGAGCTTTTTGTGTACAAATATGTAATTAACAGAAAGATGGTGTTATGATTTGGATGCAAGAAATCTGTACCTCTTGAAACACAGAAATTTGAATAAAAAGAGGTTTAATGGGCCCTAATATAGCCAACTGCTGTACTTTTTCGAGTCAGGGATCTGTCCTCGATGAGTCTTGACCAATTATGTAACATTTAATTAACTTTATCGAACAGGTTTGTATGGAATAGATGTACTAGTTTTCTCTTATCTTCAAATTCATAGCCTTCAAAGCAAGTGGCTTGCCCAACAAAGCAACAATTATTATGCCAGCTTTATTGTAGTTGAATTATTAACACTTTTACAGTATGAAACTAGATCACCTAAATACATAAAAAAGGTTTGTTGGAAAGAATATAGAGATGAATCAATTTGTAACTCAGCTTTAATAGTGATTTTCTTCATTTTTATTTTCAAGATGCATTCATGATATATTTGCAGTTTGTTTTATTTTTACTTCAGGAAGATTGATTATTTTGTAATTTTTACCAAAGATTTCTTTCTTAGTTCTATCACCATATCAGTTTGAAACATGAAGAAAATGGGGTAATTAAATTGAATGGTCTAGACAACTTGTCATTATTCCAAAGTCATTTGGAAAACAATCACTACTTCTTAAACAATGGCAGTCTGNGGTGCATGCATAACACTAATGCACCCTGAGGCTTTTCTTTGGATGAACTTGAGCTTTAAGTGATCAGAGAGATTGGGAGGAAAAGGTGTGTGACAGATTTAGGTGACATGTCATTGCGTGAGGTTCTTCCCAGATGGATTGATGGAATCATGAATTTTACACGATAGCCCGTCTGCTCGTTGCTCATAAAGTAGTCCAGTCGAGGACTGTGTGTTCTGATATCACCCACCTCTGCATATTTTCTTACACTGAACACACACACTGAACACAGAGAGGCACGATCAGAGGGGTATACATGTAGCTGATCAGAGGGTTTGAGAGGAATCTCTGGTTGAGTGATATGCAGTTACTGTGTGGTCAGTGTAAGAGAATATGAAGAGATGGATGCTATCAGAACACACAGTCCTCAACTGGACTACTCATGAAGCTGGGAAGGATCATGGGGTATTAATAGAACCTTTAATGTAGAGGGAGGACATTGAGGAAGCTATTTTGTCTAGGGTGGAGGTTAAGAGCTCAAATTATGTCCCCTGGGGTATCCAAAAGGTATCTAGTTTAAATGCTGATTGATGAAGTATCAATAGATTTTTTTAAGAGGAGATGTGCGAAATGTTAAAAATCAGCATTTGGAGTATAAAATAGTGATTTGCAGTTGTGAAAGAGAATTAAGGTATCTTGTCCTGTCTATTTATCATTGAATGTGCTTTGTCATACTATGATTAACACAAATTCTTTTTAATGGTAATGTGTGAGTGGTCTCAACTAAATTCAGTGCATATTTTGTATACATGTACATGTAATATTTAAGAATGAATCCCGACACGGTAAAATATGATCTGTTTCATCTTTTTGAAGAAGGATGTTACTGCTTAGCTCACTAACTTTATGGCAATGATTTTGAAGTTGTAATAGACCGGTACACTATGTGATACAAATATTGTGCATACCTCTAACTAAATATGCATATACTTGAGTCAATAAGTGAACTGGATGGTGTTTCACCAAGATAAGAAAGACTTTAAGAAAGACCCTAAATTCGACTGGTGTCCTTTCTTGTGCGTAATTGTTCACACTATTACGCACATTCTGTGCAAGAATTGATCCCAGTCGAACATAAAGTCGTGCAAAACTTTAAGAACGTCTTGGTGAAACACCTCCCTGGTCTATTACGAACCTTAGTTATTTCAGGATCATTATTCACAAGTGCCANCATTATGTGATTCAAAGGTTAAATTGACCCTTCAAGGATAGATTGATGACATTATTTCATTCGAGGAGGATGAATAAGAGATTTTTGTGTCCTCAAACGCACACCTGTGAAACTTGGCACCAAATTGCCAACTGGTTGACAAGTAAGCTTGTGGTGTAGGAGTCGTGATGTATGGGTATAACTCTCGACTTTCTACCCGAGGGGTCGTAGATTCGAATCCCACCCATGGTGTCAATTTCCTTGGGCAAGAAATGTATCCACATTGTGCTGCACTTGACCCAGGTGCGGTGAATGGGCACCGACAAGAATTCATTCCTTTAAATTGAAAAGCGCCTACTTTGCAGCTATGCTATGTCCGAGTAATAATGTTAGATAATTTGTCTCGCGCCTCTGAATAGGTGACAAGAGAGATGGCGTGTTTAATTTGTATATTATCAAAGTACATGGTGTGAAAATTATAGTAAGTTAAATTCTGAGTATGTGTTCATACCTTGCTCTAAAGGCATTTTATGATTCAATTCAACCAAACATTATCTTTGGGATTAAAAGTCTGATTTGTAACCCTCGTAGTTTATGAAACGTGTCCATTTTAATTTTGTTATGTGTATCATTGCAAAAATTATGAATATTAGTTCAGCAGAAAGATGATGTTATGATTTGGATGCAAGAAATCACCATCTCCTGAAACAAAGAATTTGAATAAAGAGGGTTAAATGGGTTCTCATATAACCAGCTGCTGTACTTTTTAGAGTCAGGGATCTGTCTTCGAAGAGTCTTGCCTAATTATGTAACATCTAATTAACTTTATTGGACAGGTTTGTATGTAATAGATGTACTAGTTTTCTTTAATCTTCAAATTCATGGCCTTCAAAGCAAACCCTCAATAGGCTTGCCCAACAAAGCAACAATTAGTATGCCAGCTTTATTGTAGTTTAATTGTTAACACTTTCATTGCAATAATTACATGAAACTAGGTCACTCGTTAAAGGAATGCCACATAACAAAGTTTTTTAGAAATAATATAGATTTGAATCAATTTGTAACTCGGCTTTGATGGTGATTTTCTTCATTTTTATTTTTAAGATGCGTTCATGATATATTTGCAGCTCGTTTTATTTTTACTTCAGGAAGATTAATTATTTTGTAAATTTTACCAAAGAATTCTTGGTTAGTATCACCATGTCGGTTTGAAACATGAAGAAAATGGGGGTAATTGAATTGAATGGTCTAGACATCTTGTCATTATTCCAAAGTCATTTGGAAAACAATCACTACTTCTTAAACAATGGCAGTCTGCAGGAACTTCTATTAAAGGACAATATAATTAGGGGAAAACATAAAAAGTAGGGAAATTTAAATCAATATTTCAGAAAAGAAGTGAATCCAAAGTAAATAAAAAGAGAGGGGGAAATTCACTAAAGCAGGCGATATATAGTTTATTTCCCCAAATAGGGGAGATGATGGGTAAAATTGAAGCATAAATCTACACATTTACAAAAAGGATCAAGGATTGATTTTGAGACAAGGGATGGGTCTTGAGAACCAACAGACAAATATAATGATTTTTCAATCCTTGCTGTTGAGCTGTGACAAGGCATTATCGCCTTAATTGATTTGTTCAAGATTGTTCAGCTACCAGTTTTATTAATATGATAATTAAAACAAAATGAGAAACAGCATTGCAAGCATTCATCTTTTCTATTCAATCAATATCAGTTTACTAATTTATCAATTTGAATGATTGTTATTTATGTGTTAAACTGGTTTATTCCCATTTAGTTGTTGAAAGGAATTCATTGTTTCTTTAACAGTTAATAAGTTCCAAATTTCAGGATTGTATTCAATA
>BQKZ01005072.1:5629-40100 GCA_036244855.1 Temnopleurus reevesii | reverse complement strand
GGGGGGGGGGGGGGGGGGGGCGCCTAGGGAGGGATTTCAGAAGGCGACAACAAATTGTGGTTGTGTTTCGTGCCCTCTCCTCCTACCGCCTATCTCCCCTCTCCTTTTTCTCAAGTTTCATGTCCCTTCTAAGTTTCTTAAAATACTTATTTTCAAGTAATATCATTAATAATAGACACATGCAGATAGCCTCATAAAAAGATACCATTTTGAAAATAATTCATACACAAAACATAACAGATAACACAAGTGCCCCCAACTTTTTTTCCCCCTCACTCTCTCCCCCTCTCTCTCTCTCTCTCTCTCTCTCTCTCTCTCTCTCTCTCTCTCTCTCTCTCTTTATCTGTCGCTGTGTCTGCCTGTCAAAATGCAAATTTTGCATACTTTGCTAAAATAAGGTAACTCCGGAGCAACATGTAGCTTCCATTAACCTCCCTGAAAATGAGAAACAATGTTATAGTATTTTGCCAACACTACTCTTATCTTATGTGGATAGTATTTTATTAATCTAAAAGGAAAGAAACAATCAACTAAAATCATTTCAAATTGAAAGACACCTAGAAATCAAGCTCTGACAATGTATGAATTATAGTTGTAACAATTTTATTCATTCGTTCATTAGAATAAGCATGAAATACGTGTCTGCACAACTGCTTTGCGTTTTTAGATCAGAAATTCCAATCAGAAAGGATAGCAAAAAAAGGAAGAAAGAAATTATCAAAACGTAATGGGATTGGCCACACTGAGAGAGCTGCTTAGTGTTCCAAATCCATTGACATAGTGTTTCAGTTTCACTTGCTAGGCGGTACCATTAACTGGTTTTAATGGGTGGGGTGCCTAAGCAAATGGAATTGATTGGAACAAAGAAAAGAATTTGAAGCAAATGTCAGCTCTCCAGCATAATTCATGGCTAAATCATAATAAATGAGTGTTAACAAATATACATAATATATCTACATACAGGCTCCAAATGAATAGGGAAACTACAAAAATCTATTTAATTTCCATATGTACAAGGCAATACATATTCTCTATTTCTTTAGCTATACATTTTCGTTCTGCACAATGTTACAGAACATATCAAACACTTTGGTATACACAGTTACAAAAAAATGAAATAAGCAGATATGTCAACCGCAGAGATGCCAACCATTATGGAATATGCATCAGGTTTATTTACATGCAAATTCAAGGTTTTCATGACAAGTGAATAGCTGAGAGTATGACTATTCTTGTCATGTTTGCTCTCACTCTTGTTCAGCTGTTGCTTTATTCACATTTTAATTTTGGCCTCATGCATATTCCGTAACGGTTGGCATCTCTGCAACCGTTTGGGAATCGGCATGAGGTCTATTATCATGTAAATTCAAGGCTTTCATGACGAGTGAATGGCTGAGAATATTGTTAATGTTGCTGTGTTTTCTCTCAGTTTTGTTCAGCTGTTGCGTTATTCCCAATTCAATTTTTATCTCATTCATATTCCGCAACGGTTAACATCTCTGTACTATGAGTACATATAACCAATTCAAAATACACATTAATGTATTAAAAGGGGGTATACCTTTAATTTACTTGCCAAACAACTTAGACCCCAGTTAGACATACTGGGCTAGCCCATTTCGCCCGGTTACACAGCTAGACCAGGGTCAGCTAGGGCTAGCCCGGTCTCGCTGTCTAACCGCTCCCGGGACCAACGGGCCAGACCACTTTCGTATCTCGACTGTGCCCGTTTTGAACGTGAGAAATTTGTGGTGCTTTCATGTAAACAATCGGCGGCGCCAACACAATAGAAAATCTTTCAACATATCCATTGACACCAACAAAAGACCGCAAAAAGCAGGCCCATCGGTCTAAACCCGGTTACACAGCGAGACCAGGCTAGCCTGGGGCTGGCCCTGGTCGATCCCAATAGGTGGACCGAAAACGGACTCGCTCAGGTTGGGGTAAGGTCCCTTTGAAGTGGTTAGACAGCGGGCCTGGGGCTGACCCTGGTCTGGCCTAGGCTAGCCCCAGACTCGCTGTCTAACCGCGGTCTTTGTTGTCAAGTATATTTGTTCAAATCCTACATGAGCAGTACAACTAGTCAAAGACCGTCAAACCTTCCATAATAAGAATGTTATAGCAACAATAAAATAGTACATAAAAAGCTTATCATGGACTTGCGTAAAGGACGTTGAATGAAGCTTGGCGCAGCAATATGCATTCATTCTTCTTCAATTACTACAGCAACAGTCAGAGGTAGTGCTTTTCTTCCAATCTAAATTCTATCGGATAAGTCAGCGCTGATTAAATTGTCGCTGAAACAAGCTTTGTGAAACACCATCTAGGTCTACATGTATTTTCACACGATGAATTACTATTAACAATTTGTCATGAAAAACAGGATCATTCTGCGGTTGATTTTCTAAAGGGGTACTCGAGGCACTTTAGTAAACTTGGTGGAAAAAAAGAAAAATCAAATCACTGAAATTAACGCGAAAAGAAAATATGTATGACCACACCATTGGTATTTGCAGGGCTCTCAAAATACACATTGTCTTCGAACTAAAAATAATCGACTTCAAGAATTCATGAACAGGAAAATTTATGGCAAATTGAGAAACAATATCACATGAATAATTGGCACCATTTTTTTTTTTTTACATGGATAAAGGAACATGGATGAATTTCACACCTAAGGAACTATATAAATGCATGTACACATATTGAAAATATACCACTCATATACAAAGAAAGGTCAGACTACAAATTACATGATTCCACTGCTGATCGACTGTGATGGTCACAATCTGTGAATATATCAATATCTTGTGCCTTAAATGTGTTTAACAGATGGACCAATGCAAATGTTACAAATTACACACACTGTAACTGTCTAGTGATGTACATTACAGCGAGAGGAGAACGTAAGAGTATACAAATCGTCAGATTGTGAATAGCACACAGTTGCTTTCTATCTTGATTCAAAGTAAGAAATTGGATCGGTAACAGTGACAGCTTGGAGTTAACTCTTTAATGAGGAAAAATTATTTCAAATCTTTTTTTTTTTTTTTACTGAAAACCATTTGACATCAAATGAGAATAAACTACTAAAATTTGTCATCTGATTGAGATGAACCCAAGATGACATTTCTATATTCAATACATAGAAATTTAGTAAAATAAAGTGTATTACCGCTTGTATGAACAAACCTGGTGGTCATGTTCAATACCAAGTAATATCAATATCAAAATACATGTACACTTAATGAGTGGTTCGAAGACATCTTGGCCTGGAACATTTCATTATAACATGCATTTCCATAGCCTTATGATCTCATAGAGTGCAAATTAAGTCAAAATGTCTGGCCCCCCAAATGAGTTGCTCATGATAAAAATGCATCTTGATTTTGATGCATTCACTCCCAAGATGGTGGACAAAAATAGGATCTTTCATTTCACCAGAGATATTTGGTCCACAAGACAAGGAAATCCCTTTCCTTCCTATTCAGCAAAAAAATACATTGAAGTGCATTCATCTGTTCAAATGACGTTACTGTAGAACGTTTTTTTTCTCTCATTACAGCTTTATGTATTGTAAAGGGTAGGTTTTATCCGTTTCCTTATCTGTCATAGAAATTTGTCATTTTATGTATATATATATGATTTTCTGTAATAGACGCTGAACATATGGTCCTGTAACTGTATTAATCATGATTAATACGAGAAAAGATTTAGGGGGTTGTTGTTCAAAATCAATTGCAAATCAACTGCAACTTTGCAAATTGTAATCGCATTTTCATTCGCGCACGGTATGTGCATTTTACAATACGCGCATGAAACGCATGATTTTGATTGGCACGTTCCGATCAACTGCAACTTTCGATCAATTGCAACTTTTGAACAACACCCCTTAGTTTTGTTATTTTGATGTGCATTTCTATTTTTCACAAGTAACATTGATATTTTCATGTCAAAATATTAGACAGTGCACCAATGCAACTCTATTGCACTTCATATCTGTTTGGTAAATGAGGGAAACGAGTACAGGCAATCAAATGATTGTCGGGTAAATTTCTCAAAAATATTTCAAATCCCATTTCATCTACTTTAACTTCAAGGTCATAAACAAATTAGAAAACCACAAAACCATATAGCTTACCTTTACAGCACATGCAAAATCAGTCATAATTACAAGAGGCCCCAAAGATTGCCCCCATCCCATCACTTTTTCTTTTTAACTAACAAATGACAGCTCTGCTACTACATGTTGAAATAAATAAAGTACCAAAACTCACACTATAATCACACATACTGTATAACGTAACATTTTCACAACATAAAATATTGATGTCTGGGAGTTGATGGCCATTCAAAATGCGTCTAAATTTTAAGATCGCCAAGCAGGCATTATCATAACATCAAATTACAAATTGTTATGTACTTGAAGGAAAAATGTGCAGACATCATTTACGGCAAATACTTTTTCTTGCATTGGTTGATTGTATGTAATACAATGCAATGAAAGTCTTGGACAGCAGTTTAAATTTCATGTATGTAATAACTTAAAATACAATAAAGTATTCCCATATATTGTAAAGCTTATACAAAAAAAAATGAAAATGATGAAGAATTCAATAACACATCATTTCCCACTCTATTTCTGTACATTTTTCTCAAGATTTCACAAAATAATATATTTTTCACGATAACAATAACAAATCAATACTTCACAAGTTTTTAAAGTATGGAAATGAAAATAATTTTTAATGCTACCTAATTGAATGCCTATTTGATAATAAATACATTTAAACAATCTTATGTATACATTGTATGATCATGGACAGATAACGATCAATCATTTTGAAATGTAAATCAAGATAATGTATCCCCAATTGTTAAAATCTTTTCATGTCTATTTTCATTTCACGCTGACTCTCACGCACTTTCTTTCTCTCTCTCTCTCTCTCTCACACACTTTTTTAAACCAATTTCCTCCAATGGCCCATTCTATATATTAACACTTCATCAAAGAGGAGATTGTTCCTCACACATATTCATGATAACTTCCATCAGATAATACTTCAAAAGATGTCAATCATTTAATAATGATGCACAAATTCTCGGTAGGACATATATTAGCTTTGTATTTTTTGTATTACAGCCACCTCTCATTTTTTTTAATCTCTCTTTCTCTCTCTATCTCCCTCATTTTCCTCTCTCTCTCTCTCTCTCTTCATCTCCCTGTCTAATTCAGTGTTATTTTAATGATCTTTTTTTTTCCCTTCTCACTTGACTCTTTAATTCTGCCTTTCTTAGTCTATATTTTGTTTCTTTTGAATCCATATATCTATATATATAATGTCAGAATCATACCACTGTGGTTGAGCTACTTTCATAAGTAAATTCAGACCTATGGTACAATATGGTATCCTCCCAGAGAAGCACCGTCTTCCACTTTACAATTAAGAATGCTTGATATGTGCAAGTTTGACACAAAAATACACAGATTTCTATCAAAACGTGGTTCTTCACTTGAAAGAACTGTGTCCGGCCTGTATCCAGCACATTCAAACACCTCCTTTAGCTAAATCAGTAAGCCTCAATAGTTACTTTCCCACCATGCCAATCCACATGTCATTGATTCAATGTCCAAAGTCGGCCTTTCTAAGGCGACATGTCCGGCCAGATGAGAATCCAATTTGATCGAATGCATGCACAGCCAACTTGGCCTTCCATTTCATAGTTTTAATCAATTTTGACAGTGGAGTAGATCTTTCTTACGAAGGTTCCCGTTCCGACGTATCCAATGGTCCCACACATCACGCCTAGTGCTAAGCTGAACAGAGCCATGTAGCCAAAATAAAACGTTGTTTGAAACAATCCGTACATCCTGGAAAAGAAGAACAAAATGAGAAGGGCATTTTAGGACATTGAAAATTGAACAGGAGGGAAAAAATGAATGAACAATAAATCAACATCCCTAGTTGAATAGATAAAACCAAGTGTATGAGAGACAAAATAGAAAAGATTCGTAAGTGGGCAATTCCACGCTAAACGCGCCCATATTCAGACAAAGATTTTAAAGTTCAAGCAAGAACTGCAAGAAAACACCGTGGCGTAGTGGTCATGACTCTCGCCTTTCAACTAGAGGGTCATAGGTTTGAGTCCCACCCAAGGCGTTAATTTCCTTCAACAAGAAATTCATCCACATTGTGCTGCACTCAACCCAGGTGAGGTGAATGGGTACCTGGTAGGAATATTTATTCCTTGAAATACCAAGTGCGCTGCATGGTGGCTGCCGGGCTAAAGCCAGGGTAATAATGCTGCAATTGTAGAGCGCTTAGGGAATTCTCATGAAGAGTTGATAAGCGCTATATAAAAGCTGTTCATTATTATTTCAAACCGTGTAAAAGGAGGGCTAGAACAAGGTTCTTCAATATCCACTGATTTTTTTGGTTAAATCTCTGAATCAGCATTAAGATGTGCACATTAATGAGGTCGGTAACGGCAGGACGCCATAATGTCCTGCCGTTACCGACCTCATTACTGTGCTTATCTTAATACTGATTCAGAGATTCAACAAAAAAATCAGTGGATATTGAATAACCTTGTTCTAGCCTTCCTTTTGCAAGGTTTGAAATGTACTTCCATCACTCGTTTTCTTGCAGTTCTTGCTTGAACATTAAAAGTTTAGTCTGGATGTCCTTCCGTTAGTGGTATTGCCCAAGTTTTAACTCTGAAAAAGTGATCAAATCTGGATAATCTATTTTTCAAGTTCTACTGAATCCATACCATGGAGATGCTTGAATTGCCCATTTTGCCCCACTCTATCTGTAGGTGAACTATTCTCTAAATATATCACATAGAAATTTTCATTAAAATTTACTTTTAGAAACTCCGGCACCACCTTACGGTGGCGGAGGCACAAAAAGATTCAAAAGTATTAACTCTGAATAAAAAGTGATAAAATCCGGATAATCTATATTTCAAGTTCTATTGAATCCACACTATAGAGACACTTGAATTGCCCATTTTGCCCCAATCTATCTTTCCATTAACATTTATCTAATTACATCACATATAAATTTTCATAAAAATATACTCGTATAAAGTTTCTGAAAAGAATAAACATAATTTTTCTTAGACGAATTGCAGGATGATTTCATAATCCAATAATTTATTGAAAAATTTATTATTTTCTATCTATAATTGATTATGTGGTATTGCATAGCCAAAATTGCAGTAATTGCTACAAGAGTGATGTAATCCCATCTACACTGTAATCGAGGGACCAGCTATGATCAATAATTTGATAATAAATGTCATGGGTTTATAACAATAAAAAAAGTGAACTTACTTTGTTTTAAAGAGGAAGTAATAGAAGCTATACAGATATACATAAAAGCATGTGGATGCAGCAGCCAGAAAGCTGGTCCATTGCCAGCGATAGTCCTCTGCGTTGAGTAAGAAGTATGTACAGACGATGGTCACGCATATCGTCACTACCGCCAGGATGAAGAACACAAGTAGCATGAAGCCAAACACGTAGTAGATCTTATACGCCCAGAACGATGTGAAGATAAAATACCTGCGAGAAAAAGAAAGAGAGTTGTAAGAAGATTTTCCCATGGTCCCGAGAATCTTGGTATAACTCAATATTAATGAGAAAAGACTTCGCACAAGAAAGTGAAAACAATACAATTAAAATACGATTTAATTAGAAAGGGGCCCTATATCAGCTAGCCTAAACCCAAATATAGAGTGCCAACCTTCACATTGGAAATTCGATTGACAACCTCAAATCCATTTCAAGCAGATTAACCATGTTTTTGGATGTAATATTTTTTTAATACTATCCAAGAATTTTTTTCACAGTTCATTTCAGGCAAAGTAATTATTCTTGTTCGAAAGTTAAAGGGTTCATGATAATTCAGTGAAGTTAAACTGATAAAGGGAATGACAATTGATATTGTTAATAAATAGGCACTAAAAATATCCACACCTGTCCTAATTGCATAATGCAATTAACTTTAAAATCATATCAAAATGGCTAGTGTAAAATAATTAAAATTCATATTCTTCTGCCCCAATACATACTGATTGAGGAATCTAATACTGCTTCTCCTCGAAGTGGATCTTTAGATTAAAATGCGCACAAAACCGTGAAGGTTATGTCCCATATGATTGAAAAAAAATTCTTTTATTGATCCAAAAGACTTACATTTCAATAAAGATGGATCCAAACGGTAGGACGCCCCCAAGCAGTACGATGACAGCAGGTTCCATGAACCATTTCTTCTCTGGGATGGGACGTGGTACAGCGTTGACTCTGCATGGATGGTTGGGCTGGCCAGCCAGTGCCCTTCCTAGGATGGTACCCACCAGGTTGAGGGGTAAGATCACAAACAGACAGATAGCTGTCACTGCAAGCTGGAAACAGAAAAGAGAAGTGGAAGCAACAGTTTAAAGGCAACTGTATTACTGAAAGTATGTTATAAAGAAGCAGTACAGCGTTGACTCTGCACGGACAGATAGCTCTTACTGCAAGCTGGAAACAACAGGGAAGAGAAAGAAAAGGTACGAAGGAAATGAGACATATATAATTGAATGTTATTATCCTCTTACTCATTATCATATGACAATAACTGTGTTGAGCGGAAGGTTCACAAACAGACATACGGTTGTCACTGAAAGCTACACTGACATCAAAGAAAGGAAGGTATAAAGACATGGAACCCTACAAAATAAATCACATGGTGGGAAGAGGAGGAGCTCTGCTTCTAATGCATAACAAGCAAATAGTTGTTGTGGACATGCAAAAGTAACTTGTATTGCTCTATGGACAACTTAGCAAAACAACTCTGGTTGCTACAAGAGTTTTTTCACCAGTTGCCCTGTCAGGCAACCAAGTTTTTAGATCATTTGCCCGAAAAAAACTTGTTCTTGCCCAATATTGATATAGAGGAAAACTTTTATGAAACTGTTACTTGCAAGTGACAATTTCATTTACTCGCCCGACGGCTTAATTTTGTTTCCCTGGGTATGCCGCCAAATGGGTTTGCAGCGCCCTGCAACTTACCATTGTTCCCAGAGGAATAGCCCTGGATGCATGTTAATACATAGCGATGAAGTTGATGAGGAAAGCAACACCACACACACCCATTGGTACCAGGAAGGCTCCCAGAACCATCTGTTTGATCCATAATTTACCTGCAAGACAAAAATTGAGGTTATAGTAATTATAGTGAATCAAATCTGACTGAGAAGCGTGCAAAGAGGAAAGGACAATCAGTTGCGGAGCGACAACCCTCATCTTTTTGTGTGCAATAATTGCACTAGAGACTGTCATTCTAGAGTGGGGTTGTACAGTCACTCCAGAAGTTGTCATTAAGCGCGATGATGGATTGACTGTGTGTTTTACTTATACTTGCGCAACACCATCGTCTCTCAAGATGAACGGATCATGATGCCAATGATAGAGTAAATAAGTATATTCTTATAAAGCTACAGATCTACCTACCATTAATAATGACATTATCATGGTGAAGAAAATTAATTTCCTCCAAATTCAAGGATCATCAGGGAGTAAATTCCTACCATTAGCCATTCACCTCACCTGAGTCAAGTGCAGCAATGTGCTAAGAAATAACTGTCATGAATAAACTGCTCAGGTTCAAAATACTACAAACACTATACAAGGGGGTAGAAGAAATTTTGTTTCAATTATGCCACCTAGGAAATACTAACTTCATACAAATCATATTAAATTGTATGGTATTCGGTTCGAATGAGCAATTACAGTATAATAAGCATTTACAGATCGGCATAAAGTGACTTTAATACTGTCAGTTAAAATCATCAAATATTTTTTACCATGAAAATAATCCAGACTTGTGCATCATTCAGATCTATATGTGCAAATGAATCACAATATGCATCCACTCTTGTTCCATTAATTCACTTAAGCTGGTACTTTAACTTAGAGCCAACATCACTAAAGCATCATTGAGTTATAAGGCAAGAGTTTCAAGAGGGATTAGTTGCTTGGGTGATTTCAAGTAGCGTATTGTTATGCAATCTCAGTGACTTCCATTGTAGACCATTATTGAATTATGAATGAAGAACGTAGGACTGGTGTAGCTAAAGATTTATGTATTACTCCAGAGAACTGTAGTGATTTTTTATTATTGTATTGTAAATTTTTTTTTTTATTTACTTATTGTTATTTTTTATATTTTTTTATTTTTTATTTTTATTTTTTTTTGTTCATTTTTTTTTTTTGTTTATTTAAGTTAAATACCATGGTACCACCTTTCGCAGGCATTCCATGTTGCTTCTTCGCAGAATTTGTAACTGTTAAATGCTCATTGAGATTTATCATAATATGCCATGATGCAATCCTTCCCAACAAGAACATTTACAGACACTGTTTTTTCTTCTTCTAAAATCAATAAAAATTGTTAAATCCTTCTTTGTGGTATTTTTAATGCCCGGTAACGTTTATACAGTATATTTACCCATATTAAGTAAGCACAATAATGTTTGTTTGGTCATCAACCAAAACTTTGGTGAACCACATTACTCACAAAACCAGGAAATCAAAGTTGAGAGAAGTGAGAGAGAGATTGCTCTCCTAAAGCTTCCTTTAAATGATTTTTGGGAAGTGATTTATACAGCCCCATGCAACCCCAATCTTACTTCATGAAGACCCAATTTAGCTCCCCTAAAATTGTCCTTGATAGCCTATCGAAGAACAATTTATAGCTCCCTTGCAAATTCTTAGGTTCAGTCCCTGCAAAACTGGGGACATTTTCATAAATGCTAAATTATATACTTTCAAACATCAAGAAAGCTCACCTCCTATCCTCGAGTAAAGTCCTCCTCCATAATATCCATTAACAGGTGCCGTAGCAGCATAGGCAAAGATTGCTGTGCTCAGGATAGAACCACGACTGAAATGAAGATAAATATAGTGCTACTATCCACGTATGCCATTCAATTTAGGGGGGGTGGTGTTCAAAAGCTGCAATTGATCGCAAGTTGCAGTTGATCAAAACATACCAATCAAAATCATTATTTCATGCACGTCTTGTTAAATGCGCATACTGCACGCGAATGAAAATGCGCATAAAAATTCGCAAAGTTGCAGTTGATTTGCAGTTGATTTTGAACAACACCCCCTTAGACTTATGAATTCAAGGTTGAATTGATCACTTGCAAATTCACTTTCAAAATGCTTAATTGGGTTTCGTAACTGTAGGTCACAAAAGGTTTTTCCAGTTAAAATGTCGTAACTTCTTCCCTCCAGGTATTGTTAGCCTTTTCTATAATATTCTATAATATGACATAATAACTGAATGTGAAGTTTGCTTCATTGTGTACTACTGCATGTAATAATTCTTAACTATTTGTTCACCCTTTGCTAAAATCTGTAAGTTGGCTAAAGTTGAATTGTATGTAACTTGTTATCTACAAAGAGTATTTTTGTAAAGGGCCTAGGTTTAGTGTTACTTATAAATATGACCACCTGAACTTAATGTAACCACCAATCAAAGAATTTTTTTCCGATGATACTTACTCTGTGTAGAGATGTCCCCAGATGCAGAAGAGAATGACGGAGAGAACAACAGTGCACATGTGATATCCATTGCCAATCAATGCAGAGAAGATGGTTGGGTAAGTTGGAGGTCTGAACACATCCCCATGAACCTGCTTCCATCCATACTCATCACCAAGGTCACGTTCCTATTTGAGATAAAGAAACGTAATTAGAATAAAATTATTGCTAGTCAATGCAGAGAGTAAAGTTAGTAGGTTGGAGGTTTGAACACATCCTCATATACCTGCTTTCACTGAATAGAGTAACACACTCTTTGAACAAAATCATATTCCTCCTTGAAATTTGTTTGTATACATGTTTTCTCATTCTATTATTTCTATACATGTGAGCATTTGTTTGCCTGTTTTGTATTCTTCTACCTTCCCTAAAATGAGCTTTGAATCTTGCGAAAAGGCGCTTTATAAATGCAAGTTATTATATTATTATTGAAATACCCTCCAAGTTGGATTGGGCCTTGCGTTCATGAACAAACCATATCATCCGGATCATTCCTACTGTAACAGTATAAATTTTCTTACGACTATTACCCCTGCCCTCGCCCCTGCCCTCGGACTTTCCCCACCCCTGCCCTCGGCCTACCCCTGCCCTCAGCCTTTCCCCGCCCCCAGGTCTAATGCTTGCTTACATACCATTTTATCGATATCAACATCCCTGCTGTAACGAGTGCAGGTTTTCTACTGACCATCCCACCCCTACCCCAAGTTGGATTCATTTCTCAAGCTTTAGATTTATGTACCATATCATCTAGATCATCATCCCTGCTGTAGCGAGCGTAGTCCTTCCTGAGAGTCCTCATGAGGATCATGGAGACAAGACCAACCAGGAAGATCACCATCATGAAGGAGTTGAAGATTGAGAACCAGTGAATCTACAGGAGGAGAAAGAATCATAATGGTAAATAATGCGAGTATCTACATACATGTAGAGGCATTCAATGGAATAGTTTTTGTTAAAAACAGGCTAGTACAAAATGATTAAAGAATTTGATTAAAATTACAATAAAGGTAGAAGATACAACATTCTGACATTTAATTCAAGCATTTTGGCAGAAATGTATGTCTCATTTGCATATAAATTAGCACTGCCAGGAAAACGCAATAACCTGGTAAGTAACTTGGGCCTTATGGATTCACCAGACAAGTCCATGACATGTACAGAATGTATCTGGTGTATTTTCAAAGAGAATGACGAAAAGCCATGTGCATAATGAATTCAACTCTCCAAGTATCTAATCTGAGGCATGACTGTTTATAAGTCTATGGGGGTGTTGTTCAAAAGATGCAATTGCTCGCAAGTTGCAGTGGTTCGGAACCCACCAATCAACATCATTGTTTCATATGCATCTCGTCAAAAGTGCAGACAGCGCACAAATGAAAATGTGCGTTTCAATTTGCAGTTGATTTGCGATCAATTTCAACTTTGGAGCAACATCCACTATGGCTATAGTACTTGCAAGAGGATGAGTAATCAACATACCCTGTGTTGGAAGAAGTTGGGGTCCAGGTACTTATCAAATCGTTTCTTGAAGTGGATGGACGACTTCTTCCACTGGACCTGGTATGTGAACGGGATCTTGATTCCCTTCTCCAGTTTGACCTTGACCTCCGAGGTCAGATTGACGTCCACGATCTGGTTACCATTGTAACCAATGTCCAGCTTCTTGTGTGTCCAGATGTAGTAGTCCTGCCCATTGTCATCAGCTTCTCCAATGATTCCTGTATAAAGGAGAGGAAAGATGAAAACATAATTGAGAAGTGAGAAGAGAAGTGAATTGTTGCAGTGTTTTGATTTTTCTTGTTCTGTTAATTGTAAAGTGCTATGGTACTCTCTGTTTCTAGCGCTATACAAATAATCTATATTATTAAAACAAAAATTATTTCTCCAAATTCAATGGGAAATTTCAAATGGTCAGGGTGCAAAAGCTTTCAATGACTATTACAAGATGACGGGTGATAAAATTGGCCATTTATACAGCTAACGTACATGGGCTTTTGCCACCATAAGTTATCATCATAAAAAGACTGTCACAAGTGATTTCTCCCATCCATAATATCATCCAAAATTTACCAGTTTCAAAGAATTTTTTGTAATATCCTTGGAATGAACAAAGACTTTTTTTTAAACTATTAAAACGGAGAAGAAACAAAATATTCCCATTGGATTGTGTACAGATGATAACATTCTAGCACGGAAAAGTTTGGAATACTCCAAATCATGATTAGGAGATCTGTTAACATTATTTCAAAATGACATAAAAGGTCAATTGTTAACTTACCCCAGATGGGTAGATCATCAATGTACATCTGGTACCAATAATGTTTCTTGACTGCATAAGAGAAAGCCCTCAGTATCTCATCAGTGACCTCAATCTCACAGTACTGAGTCTGTGGTTTATCCACTGAGGGAAAAAAGAAAAGAAAATGGAATCAATTTGCTTGAATGAGGTAAAGGAAAGCAAAAAAAAATATAGCAAATGCAAAAAAAAAAATATAGCAAATGAGCATCGAACATTCTGATGCTGCGATTGATTGAATATGGTTTAAAAAATGAAAATTTCATGAAGATTCATTCAAAATAGCAGCCTTTGAATATTCATTGAATATTTAACCACACTCTGCCCGCCCTCCTCCATCCTTACCCTGAAATTTACTTTTAATATACATCATAAAAATATTCCGATCCCATGATTACCATAAATCCTATTACGTAACTATATTTCATTCCAACTAGCCTCCAAATTGGCCCCCCCCCCAAAAAAAAAACCCCACATCCTTGAAATCATATGATACCGAGTCAAATTTTAATATTTTTGCGATTTTGCCATGTTATTGCAAAGGCAACTGCATCACTTCAGCAGAGATACATGTAACTCCAAGTAAAAAGGCTGGCTTCTGATATTTATATTCAAGGGCTTGTCATTCTGCTGCATGCATGTATTTTGTTTTGCTATTAACCCTTTCATTTTACTTGTGAAGGCGAGTACATGTAAGCACACAGACATATTGTATTACATGTACATTGATGCACTTCTCACTTGTACAATACATGTAATGTAGTCACAAGATCTCCCAATACTTACAGTATGATAATTTTTTTTACAACAGAGACTATCTGAAAAAGCACTTAAAATTATGAAGGAGAAAATTTCTCAGTATACCATAGTCTAAGAATAAAATCCTAACCATTTCTCGAACATGTACTTGTTTACTTATCAAGTAGCTTGCCTCCCTCTAGTGTGCGAAGATCAGCAGTAAAACACATTTCATGTACATTTTTGTACATACGCAGCTAGATCTATATTATATCAGAACATAACACAGAATGGAGCATGGGAATCATACTGGACGGTGTTTCAACAAATTCCAGAAGACTTAAAGAATGACTTTACAAACAACTGGTAACAGTCCTTAAGCCAAACAACTGACAATCTTTTGAGTATAGCATTCAATAAAGTACACCAGTTGTTCTTAAAGTCTTACAGTAATTCATTAACTTGGAGGAACACCGCTGAGCTCAAAAGAAATAAAGACTTACATGAGAAGTCAATGTCTAGACCACTGAACTCCAGCTCCACCCCCTGGAGAGCTTCTCCCAGGGTCTCATGGTAATGACTGATGCCTTGCTGGGGACCTCTGCAGAACGGTAGGGAGTAGTAGCTGTACGTCTCCTGGCGATTGTGATAGGGTCCCACTGTATTCATCCAGAGCACCACCTCTTCCTTGTCTTGATACTGTGTAATGCGAACATAGAAGAGAAGGAGTCAATAACTTCACATGTTTCTGCAGCTATCCAATTTGGGTGGAAGATAAAATCTCGCTTTCCAAGTGTAGTCCCGATAATTGTATTTTGTGGGGGAAAAGGATCACTGACTGCAGTTCCAAGCTATATACAGCTTGGTCCAGTTTCTGGAAAAGGATACTTTTGGAAGATTGAATTCTGGATATATTGTTGCTACACCATGGCCCTCTGAACTGTGGAACACGGTCATAGTATAAGTACATGCATCATTCCCCTCTCTGAAATTATGGCAGACAGAGCACTATCCTTTATTGAATATTAGAAAAATGCCATCACGGGTAAGAAGTTTTTCTTCAATCAGGTTGATAATTATTAAATATTACTTTATTTTGTACAACATGTATATCCTATTCTGCTTGAAAATGACAAACCTCACATATTTTTTTCTGGTGCGCTATGCGTTATTTATTTAGCAACACTAGTTTTTCAATTTCATGATTTTTTTTTCCCCAATGTTAGCACCACTGGGAATTTGTAAATTTCAGAAGGCACTGTTCTACACGGGTGGTAGTTCGCAAGCTTCAAGCTTACTTGTGGGGTCTGTTGAACCCGGGAAGTAAATTTGAAATTCAACAATGACTGTACAAGGCTAGATCAAGCCTTGTACCGTCATTGTCGAATTTCAAATTTGGATCAAAAAGGAAAAATTTGCTTCAACGCACACATCCCGCATTTTTCCCTTCTTGATCTGATGATTTGACAATATGATGATATTGATCGCGGGCTGCGCTTATTGGTCGCCAAAGATAGCCCAATAGAGTCTCACGGAGTCAAGCTTATGAACCGAACGGAACTGACTCGGTTCAAGACGTGACGAAAAACATTAACTATCAACCTTTCAACCCAGCGTATTAGTTACTTTACCTGATGTTTATAACAGTCGTCATCGGTCTCTATTATCATTATAATCAGGCTGCAAGGAGTGGACGTGTACCTGTCTGCTATCGACGTGGAAAGGAGCCTAAAATCCCAGCTGGCCCAGGTAAGTCCCATAATTTACATTTTGTGGTGGAACGGGAGCAGAGTACCTTCAAGCAAGTTCAAAGCCCTATTGGGATTTGGCATTAAAATTAAAAAAAGGTCATTTGGAGGGGTTTTCTAAATATTGTTTTGACTGCTACACGGCCGATATAGCATCGACTCCATAGCTCTCTGGAGTTGTGACTAGCTTTGGATAGCTCTCTGGAATAGTTTTTGACATTTTTTGACATTGTCACTACTCCAGAGAGCTATGGAGTGGCTGCAATACCTTGCGTGTAGCAGAGGGAAATGTGATTTGAAAAGCTCCCCAAATCACGCTTTCCTAATCACCAATCCCAATGCCACACGGCTTGGAACTTGCCTTTGAAGTTATTCTCGCATAATTTTGATAAATGAAAAGGAATTGAACTCACCAGTCTTGAAAAATCTGTATTTTACCTTCCTCTCTGCTTCCGTAGCAGACAGATAGTACAGAGCTCAATTAGAATCACAATACAGATCGATGACTTCCGTTGTAAACATCCAGTTCGGGTCAAAGGGTAAAAATTATATAGGAGTTTCGTGGCCACTTCGCAATCGTCATCCAGCTTCCATAATTCGGAGAACGAGAGACCGTGCAACGAGCATATACCTCTATGGCAATAAGCGAGACCGTTCGCGCGGTGTTGAGCTTATCGTGCCGCGCACTATGAGCCCGACCAAAGAGCTTTACATACCGTACGCTCTTTGAGCCCAGCCCCGCTCCGCACGTACCATCTCGCTCGTTGCACGGTCTCTCATTCGTGGATTTACGAAAGCTGGATGACGATTGCGAAGTGGCCACGAAACTCCTATAATTTTTACCCTTTGACCCGAACTGGATGTTTACAACGGAAGTCATCGATCTGTATTGTGATTCTAATTGAGCTCTGTACTATCTGTCTGCTACGGAAGCAGAGAGGAAGGTAAAATCCAGATTTTTCAAGACTGGACTAGTGGTGAGTACAATTCTTTTTCATTTATCAAAATTATGCTAGAATAACTTCAAAGGCAAGTTCCAAGCCGTGTGGCATTGGGGATTGGTGATTAGGAAAGCGTGATTTGGGGAGCTTTTCAAATCACATTCCCCTCTGCTACACGCAAGCCTAGGCTAAGGTATTGCAGCCACTCCATAGCTCTCTGGAGTTACTCCAGAGAGCTATGGAGTGGCTGTAGTGACAATGTCAAAAACTATTCCAGAGAGCTATCCATAGCTAAGTTGTGACAATGTCAAAAAATTAAAAAAACTATTCCAAACAAAAGCAGAGAGCTATCCCGTTATTAAGACCGTAGGCGTAGCGCAGCTACGTCGGCTCGCGCTCGGTTTGCGGGCCGTTTTGCTCTCTCAACTCAAGTCTCAGTCTCAACACCAACATCAACACGTAACACCGAACACCATATTACTTGAAATGAAGTCACCCAATGACAATGTCCAGGATCGATTGATCCACAACCCCACAAGACAAGAGCAACTTCCTCCTCTCATTTGCTCAGACTTTGTTTTTTTATGTCACAAAAAAGTAAGATTATTTGGATATTTGGTTCGGAGTTAATGTCAAAATCCGACACTTTTTGACAGTTCCCTGCCCTCTCTCCTCTTCTCTTGAATCAGAAATTTTCAGCAATGTTTGTAAATGAGAAAAAAAGGGGTATAAGGGTTAAAAGGGCGACATGACAGGTCTCCTGTCGTTGGAGTAAATTGTTGACGTACTTTCTCAAGTCAGAATAATATTGAAAAAAAATAAACATAACATCGACTTACTTCGTGATTATGTTCATCTCCTTTCACCGATAAAATAACGGTAAAAAGGACAAATAATATGCTAGAAACTCCTTTCCACATATTGATATCTAAAAGAGCTCTCGAGATCAAATATCGACGATGATTACGACCGATTTCACTCGGACTTCCAATAGCTGTCGAACGATGACTATATCTCCGCCACGTCACACAGTATTTGCTAATAGGAAATTTACCCATTGAAATTGTACGTAATCTATTTGCTCGGTGCGCTTCAAACTTTATTGCTCACTCTATTCACTACTCAACATGTCTTTAAATCGATCTGATACGCTAAAGTGCAAACTAGAAAATGTAACAGGATTTGCGGCTGATGTACAGACCTCAATTTCTACTTCTATATTCATTTCACTGAAGGCCTGCTCAGCATCTTAATGAGGAGCACTTTTATGAGAAAATGTGTTTTGTGCTCTTACAAATTAATTACTGAAAATCAATTTAATAATTTTTTAAGGAATAAATAACAACAACATAACAGACATGTTTTTTCTCAAACAAACATTATTCCCGAAAGTTCAATCAAGTGAACATGAAAACCAATGGTGTGCAGGAAGATATTCGAGATTGGATGGGTCCATTGGCTTTTCATATAAACCCCCACTATAAAAAAAGAGTATGGTACTCATGAGATCTGGGATTCAATAGTTAGGGTATTGGGGCGGCGCTCCACCCCAGTTCCAAGGCATTATATGCAACTTTATTTACCGATACAAACTCGTGTAAATTTATTTTCAACGGTTCAACTCATTGTTGTCAATCCTGTATAATTGTAATCTCTTTCAAAGGAGTCTACCCCAAAATAATATCTCTTCAACAGGAGCAGAAAATCAAATGAACATTAAACAAAAATTGAAAAAAATTGGACAACGAATAAGAAAGTTATGAATGTTTATAAATTTTGACAAATTGGCAACTGCTGATGACATCACAGACGCACAGCTTACTATTAATATATTCATATCAATGTAATTGAATGTTACTTTTTCTCCAACAAATATATTAAACCAGATTGAGGATATCTTCATGAAGATTCGTGGTCCAATTTTTCTCAATTTTTTTTAATGTTCATCTGATTTTCTGCTCCTGGAGAAGAGTTGGGATAGACTCCTTTTAAAGATCCCCTATTTGCACCGTTACATTTATACACAAACTTTATATCTTTCTGTAGAAATGATGAATTTTGCATCAATGGTAACATGTCTGAAAGTTGTTACTATTTGCTGATTTTCTTATTTTATTCTTTTTTATATAGATCTTTAAAAATTCATAACTTTTGTTTATTATTTGTCCGATCTTCTTCAAACTTATTTTTTTGTTCTGCTCATTAATTTGTTCTGCTCCATGGTTGCACGAAAATGAGAGATAGGCCTATGTTAGATTTTAAAAACAAAATTGTGTTATAATTGGAATCATCTTATGTACATAATGAATGAAGAAGAATTGTTTCCAGACATGAATGCTTTTGGTATTTGAGGAATAAAAATGCCCAACGGTCCACTATTATGACAATTGACTTGTGGTAATCAGTTTCTGTGCACTACCCTTACCATCACCCTTGTGAGTGAGAGAGCTCCCAAATGTGTCCCATATAAAAAAATTATTTTATGATAATATCTATTCATATTTTAGTGAGGCATTTTGGAAATTCCCCTAAAAAATTCTCTTTATATATGACTTCATACACATTCACTTGCATGTGAAGAGAATTTTGAGGGGCATTTGTGGAAATCCCTTGAAGGGGAACTTATTTGAATTACAAAAGATATTAGGATATAATTACACCTGACCTGAACATAATTTGAATCATTCCTCATTATGTCTTATGTTAATGGAATGTTTACAACTGGCCATCATTAAAAGAGGTTACATTGTAAAAGTTGAACAATGACAATGGAAGGCAGTTACTGCTTAATGGAGTATCAAGTGAATGTTTCCACAATTCTATCAATAGAAACAACAGGCTCAATGGTGGAATGATTCAAGGTATGTTCACATCAGTTGTAAGTACGTCCTAATATCTTTTGTAAATCAAATAAATTCCCCTTCAAGGGATTTACACAATTGCCCCTCAAAATTCTCTTCACATGCAAATGACTGTATATGAGGTCATATACAGTCATATAATTATGTATATAATTATGAAAATAAATTTTAGGGGCGTTCACATATTGCCTCACTAAAATATGAAGAAAATTATTATAAAATATATGGGACACATTGGTAGCTCTCTCACTCACAAAGGTGATGGTGAAGAAGAGCATATCACAAGTCAACATACTTTGCCAACTAATAGTGGACCTGAGACTTGCCATAGACACATCAACGTTACGAAGTTAAGTCTAAGCCCCAGTCACATAGGACCACTGGAAGCAACACGAATCGACACGACTCTTTGTTCGCAGGCCGCTGCCTATGTGAACTGAAAAAGAATCGTGTTGAATCGTGTTGCTTTCGGGCGCCCTGGGCATTAGCAAGAAGAAGGTAGCAATGACCCTTCCTGCATGGCCCCTGTTTAGTGGCTTATTTCAGGCATCTATATAGCCGGGGGAGGGGGGACGCGGCCCCCTATTGGAAACGTATTACCAACTGGATGTTTGATGTGTAGAAATACTTGAGCGGTGGTCTTATATCTGCACCCTACCCATGCACATTGGCGACGGGAATGAAGACCCACCTTTTCTTGTTGTTTTATTCGTGACGAACAAATGTCAATTAGTTGTTCCCCCCCCCCCCCCCACACACACACACCTTCTGTCAGACATTATAGATGAATCCTGGATCTGCCTTGCTCATAGAGGTATATACATGTATAGCCGTAGGCCTTGGTCGAAACCTATACTTTTAACAGTAAAAAGTTTTCCAGTTCAGATCAAACTATATAGCGAGAATGCCAAGCAAGATGATTCCTTTTCTGTAGAGAGGAAGGATAATGTGTGCCCTTGTGGTTTTTAGACCAATATAAAGTTTTTGAACTATTTTCGCGCCCCATCCCCATAACGGATAATCATTGCTTATCCCATTATGAGTTAGGTTAACGTAACTACTATTGAATATATACCCGTATTCAACTGAAACAAATGTTTTCATCCCCTCCCATCATTTTTTGACAAGTACTTAAATGCATAGCCATTGAAATTGATTCGCTCAAATCACTAAATTTTAAATGACCAAAGTTTGATGAAGAAGTGATTTTGACAGGCATGATTGCACCAATTAAAACAATTGGTCTTGCATCAGGGGCGGATCCAGCTTTTTCACAAGACGGGGAGAGGGGAGGGGCTGGATGCCATGCATGCGCGCACTAAGGATTTTGATACCCGGCTGAGCTGAGAAGAAGAGAAAAAGAAGGTCATCGGCTAAATTTTGGCGGCAATTTGGCAATTTTGAGCCCCCCCCCCTCCCCCCTCACACTTTCAGCGATTTTGCGCCCTCTTTTTTTAAAAGCTATTTTGGGGCATTTTTGCCGTCATATCTATCGATTTTAAGCATACTTTCATGCCCTTTTTTCTCCTTTTTTAAATTAGTAAGGGGGAGTTGAACCCCCCCCCCCCCACCCCCTGAGGATCCACCACTGTGCATGAGGTGTGTACATAATCTATGCACGGGGCCAATTGCACGAAATAGTCTTCCTCTTCATGCTAAAGGCCCGTTCACACAAAACGCTGTGACGGCATGTCTTAAGTTTTTGCGCCACCCTCGTAACATATAGTCGTATCGACGCTAATGTCTATGTTACGAGGATGGCCCAAGAAGTCAAGACGTCTTAGCAAGAAGAGGATAGCTAAGACCATTTCGAGCAATCGGCCCCTGGAGGATACCCGAAAATCAACCGACTCTAATATACCCCCCTCCCCCTCACTTTCAATTCATACATGTGTAAGCCTATATAAAAAGATGTGATAAAAAGGGTAATTTACACAGTTCCCGCTGTGGTCTCTTGATTCTCTAAAATCAGCAGACTGTGTGACTGTGACAATGACAATGATATTTTATTTCTTGAAACGGCCCCTCTTGGGAGCATGGAAGACTCAATGCAATCAAAAGTCAACAATGTGTACTTGTAAGGCAATATTTGGCATAAACACAGTAATTTAGGATAGAAAAAAAAGACGGGAGAATAGAATGTGGAGGGGAAGTGNTAGAAAAACAAGAAGAAAGATGGGAGAATAGAGGGGAAGTGAAAGAGTAGGGGAGGAGAGAAGGAGAAGATGAGAAGAGAATTGGTAAAACAGAAGACAAATCAGATGGATAGAATACAATATTATGTACAACAGTAACATTCTTTATAAGCTGTAAACTATAAATATAACTGGAATACACTACATCAAACAAACTGACGTAACACATATTAAACTACGAAACTATCATGATATACAAACTGTCTTAATTGCGCTTACTGTCATCTGTGATTCTCTGAAATCCAACCACGACGCGACATGAAACTGTTGCAGAAAGGGGAATTCCCATGATCCCAAACATCCAAAATTAGAACGGGACTTTTTGATTCTCGCGCGCGGCGCAAGGGAATTCCGTTGTTTTCTTCCGGGTTACTCAACGTCACTGGGAGTCTGTGTACTGAAAGGCATAACGGACGACTCCAGAATGATCTACAGCTACCCAGCTAATCACAGCGCCAGCAGACTCCCTTCTTGAGTTCTTCTTCTTCTTCTTAGTGGTGGTCTGCCTCCTTCATTCTTGAAGATTCTTGCAGATAATGATGTTTCTGCTGGTCTCTTGTACTTGTAGTAGGACTCAAAGTTTTCGAGACTGGCTGTAAAATCTGTAACAATTGGACTTGGTCAGTTGGTGACTGACACTTGACAGGAGTAAGTTAGTAACTAACACTTTGTAACAGAGTCAGACTCAGTCAGAGTCAGAGACGTGGAGTGAGTAATTGGTTAGACTTTAGTTACACTAAGGTCTATTCTAGTTTGTTTGTGAAAGGAATTTTCTGAAATAAGACGAAGTCAAAGAGATCTAAGTTAACGTTTCAGACATTTTTTTCCTTTTCATCATTCCAACTCCAAGACTGACACATTCATTATTAAAAAAATGTACGGTAGCATGCCCCATAGGCCTATATACAGTTGGGGTCAAGAGTTTACATACATCTGATGTAAACATACATGTTTCATCTCATCTTCTGCAAACTTATACGTTTGTTGATCTCTATATTTCGATGAAAATATTTTCATCATTCTCTAACGTTAATATTAAGGTATTTGTGGTGGACATGATATTGCTTGATTCGCATAATTTCAGGGGGTCAAAAGTTTATATATATACACCGATCATTTTGTAGCAGTACCTGTATTCTGATAATTATTTACAATTTTTCGCTTGGATTGACTAAAAGTGCATCCTTTTTGTCTCCCCCCAAAATTTTATTTTACCAACATATAATTTATTGCACGCAACTCTTCAACATTTTATTGCTTAATTGTGTAAATACAAGTCTGGGGTGCTTCCTGTTTTGTACACATTTGAATGCAAGGATCATGTTAAGCATGTGATGATCTTCACTTTGATCCCCATTAGCATCATCTATGCACTTGTTTATGATTAAAAGTACTTACTCTCGCTATGTGATGGAAAGTCATCCGAATGCTCATTTCAACCACTTGGACCAATAAACTATTTCTTTTGTATTGTAGTCGTACACGAATAGTGAATGTAGCATGAGTGCAAAAGTTGATATGTCAAGAAATAACCACCTTTTAGCCTTTCTACTTAACAAACTACATCATAATTTTCCTAATATTCACTGTAAAAATATTTATGTGATGCTAATGGGGATCAAAGTGAAGATTATCAAATGTTTAACATAATCCAAGCATTCAAATGTGTACAAACCCAATGGGAAGACCCCTTGACTTGCATTTATACAATTAAACTATAAAATGTTGAAGAGTTGCATGCCATGCAATGGTAAAATGAAACTACATGTAGAATTTNATTCAAAAGTGTCTAAAAATTGACAAAATAAGATGATCTATTGAAGTTCCAAATCTGAGTGCTCTCATTATTCACATTTATTTTTGATGAATTTTTCAATTTTCATTTTTAACACACGAGTGAATGGGGATATAATTAGTGGTGTGAGCCCTACTGAATGCACTGACGGACATTCGACAGTTCCAGATACTGAAAGTCATATCTACACTACAGCTACCCAGCTAGCTAATCATAGCGCCAGCAAACCACCCTTCTTCTTCTTCTTAGTGGTAGTCTGCCTTCTTCATCCTTAAAGATTCTTGCAGATAATGATAATTTGGTTCAGCTGGTCTCTCGAAGCAGAACCCTTTGGCCTTAGTTTCCAAGACTGGCTGTAAAACAATTGGACTTGGTGACTGACAGGAGTGACAGAGAAGTGGAGTGAGTAAATTGGTTAGAGTAAACTTCAGTTAGACTGAGATCTTTGTTTGTGAAAGGAATTTTCTGAAATAAGACGAAGTCGAAGAGATCTAAGACTAGTAAGTTAACGTTTAATACATTTTTTCCTTTTCAGGATTCAGAGACTGACATATTCATCATTCAAATAATGTAATATGCCCCATACAGTTGGGGGTCAAAAGTCTGATCATGTAAACATGTTTCATCTCATCTTCTGCAAAGTTATAATATGTTTGGTGAACCTTGCCCTGATTGAGATAGTTTTAACATGATCTCTAGACTCTACTCGTGTGACCCAACGACTATCGACGCTCCACAACTCAAAGATCCTCTATAGAGAAATAGACATTCCATACGAAGATCACATCCACTGATGATCCAGAGTAAAGTGACAAGAAGCAGACGGACACATGACAAGCAATTCACCGTTTTCCAATGTGCCTCCACACCGTTTGCAGAGTCATTCTTCCCTGAAACTGTAATTCTCTGGAACAACCTGCCACAGCAAAACGTTGACATAAAATCCAACGTATCATTCAAATCCGCAATCCAAAGACTCATGCAATAATATAAACTCAAAACCCAAAAAGTTAAACTTCCAGTTGTAGTTCCAAGAGGACCTTTCCGGAAGTGATGAACACAAGGTACAAGGTACAAGGTACTACATTTCTGCGAAATCATGATCTCTACTACATTTCTGTGAAATGATTTTCATCATTCTGGGAGCCTCATTCTCTAATGTTAATATTAAAATATTTATGGTGGACATATTGCTCGATTCGCATAATTTCAGGGGGTCAAAAGTTTATATACACCGATCATTTTGTAGCAGTATGATGGGAGGTCTAACGTCTGCGCACCTTAACTTTCAGCTTGAAAAAAACATGAAGTCAATGGATATCCTATTCAATATTAATTTGATATTGTCACAAATATCCTAACCTAAAGATTATGTGTGAGAAATATCTCGGCAAAATCTGACCAGGAACAATGTTATTTTAGATGAAATATACACCCCTCTCATTTTTGCAGTTCAGAATATCTGGGTCCCTTCTCTGCATCCCATTCACATCCCATTTCACCGAGCGCGCAAGTTACATCGCGTAGGTCAGTGAGGCGCAGATGAGCAACCCGGCGCAGAGGAAAAAATTTGAAAAAAATTAGCAAATCAGTGAAAATTTTCAGACATGTTGCCAATTCGATGACATCATGGGTGCACAACTGACCAGAGTTTTCTTTATATTTATGGTACAGAATTCATCATTTCTACAGAAAGATACAAATTTGGAATGAATGTAAAAATGCAAATATGGGATCTACATATTTATCATGAAGATATTCTACAGCTAAAGCTTTAAGGAAATAATATTTTTGGGGAAAGAGTAACATTTTATAGCATTGATATGAATATAATAAATAGTCAGTTGTGCACCTATGATGTCATCAATTGCCATTTTTTTTCTAAATAACTATTAAAGCATTCATAACTTTCTTATTAATTGTCTGATTTTTCTCAAACCTTTTTTGTTCTGTTCAACTGATTTTTCTGCTCTTATACATTATTTTTCACTAGACTCTTCTTTTAAGATAAAGAAACAACTTACTCTTTGTACTGTTTTGAGATGACCAAAATTTTCTTTGCTTTTTTTCTTCCTTACAGATCGACCAAACATCATGGCACTATCAATGCAAGACCGAAGCTACAAACAAGTGGTCTACAAAATTGGGAAATCTTTGTCACCAGACGAGATCCATGACTTTAAATTCCTCTGCAAAGATATTCCCGGTTTCACACAAACAGATGTGGATGAAATATCCGACGGGCTGTCTCTCGTCACCAAACTAGAACAATTGGACGTCCTAACGAAGGATAGAGTTGATTTTGTGGTGGAGAAGTTATCTGATGTGAATAGGAACGATTTACAGGGTGAATTGAAGAGATATGAAGAAGATTTTATCTCGGGACCTCAATCCATGCAAATAGGAGGTCTCGTAGGCCAGCCGATGAGTGCTCAATTTCAGCTCAATAATGGCTTCCAGTCGGCAGGTAACATCTCACATCTCAAGCTCTTTTTGCTTTAAACATTTTGTCAATTCAAATGCAATTATCAAGTGCACAATAATTCTTCAAAGGCATACATATACAATTGTAGACAAAGAAAACCTCCAAAAATCAATGAATTTTTAATTCAATTGGAATGCTTATCTATGACTTACTTAGGGCTTCTGCTTGTCACAGAAAAGATGCAATCAAAATTTACGAAGAAAAATGTGAACCAAGCCAAGGTTTTTGCAAATTGAAATGTATCTCACAGGTCCCTGGCCTTATTGCAACAGTAAGGACTGATTTGATTAGGTCTTTACGGTAAATTTACATCACAGTTGCTCACAGAGCCGTTGCTTTGTTTTTATTTTAGTAGCCGGCAACAAGAACTTGTTTTTTTATGGCATGAGTGAGGATAAATTGATGTAAACACAGTCTTATGATGTTAGAATGTATGTAACCATGAAGTGATGAAAAAACAAACAACTGATCCATGAGAACATTTTACTGCTCATATTTAAGACATTCCTTGTGATCTTTTTCAGTTTTTTTAAAACAAATTTAAATTGTTTCACTGTACATATATATGCAACAACATTTCACAAATCTTTCTAATATCGTAAATTTCATTAATTACTGTATTTTCACATTTTTTTTCACAGCTTTCAACTCACAAAATCAGCCTGCAGTGATGGGAGAAGGTAAATTAGCAACAAGCTCATTTTATTTTCTTTCTGTTGAATTAAATGTGTTGATCAGCAGAAAGGGTGAATATGTTTGAGAAACATAACTACGAGAAAAATAAAATTATTGCAAAAATTATGGTCTTTGGCTTTATGGCCAATCTTTATGATGCACATTGATTTGTGCACTTGAAAAAAATTACACCCCAATTTATCAAAATGATCCAAAATCACGAAGATATCTGTATGCTAAAATATTGGCTTATACAGTACTTTGTCAGCTTTATTCCTTACCTTTTCTATTCACTTATTAAGGGGTTACAAAGATCCATAAATGGGTATTTCCACGGGGTTGGGTCCATTTTTGTGACATCCAAAAACCCTAAATCTGTGGCTTTTTCACACCAGGCAAATACAGTCCAATAATGACATTGCCCCCAAAACAGTATCTCATCCAGAAGCATTCCTCAAAGACCATAGCATATTGGAATTTGATACCTGACAATTTCTTGCACATGCAAAAGCATGGGGATGTCCATGTAACATAGTGAAATTTTTGTATACCTGTAGCTTCAAATCCAGGAAAGATTTCAAATCCAAATGTGTATAACTGAGAAAAAAAGGCAATTTTCATGAATAGATCAAAGCTTAAGAAGATCTGAATCGATCTTCATAGTGAAGTGACAAAGTGGATCACTGTGTTACATGGACTTTGCATGAAAAGTGGACACAACCCCAAGGAAATACCCAAATACATCTACTTTTTTAACCTGCCAAACCTATAAATGAATTCCAATTTAGATCTGTGGTCACTTGCACAATGAACATGTATAAATAGGTGGCTGCTATTGGCCATATTGTGTTATCTGTCGCCGCCATTCTTTTGTATCGCTGTGTGTGTACAATTTCTGTATAAAGTCAATGCATGTGACAATCCGTCCACAGCAATGACTAAACAGGTGGCAGTGAATGGAGAGGTGATATACAATGCAATAATGCCCTGCCTTACTTAAATAGCAACCACCTACAGTAAGTGACCACCTGGGGGGTGTTTCATCAAGAGTTGTCGCAGAGACAATTAGTCAGCGCTGACAGATTCTGTGATTGGATGAAAAGCACTATCGCTGCCAGTTGCTATGGGAACTGTCGGAAAATTATTCCTTGTCGCTGCGACAAATCTTGATGAAACACCCCCCAGTATGTTTGCCTTGATCATGTCTCTGTTTCCTGTTTAAATAGTGGCTTCTATAGACATGTTTACAGATACTCTATTATTGTTCTGCAGAATCTGACAGTACATCAACAATTAAATGCTATTACCAACACACAACATAACACCCCATTGCGGAGTGTGCATGTAATAAACCCAATTGGGACAGTCACAAATTGATTTGTGTTGGTTTCTGCGCTGCAGGTTCAACCCCTAGTCACGTCTCTCTCTTCCTTTCCTGACACAAGTACTTAAATTTGGAACGAAAAATGATGTAGAACCTAATTTTATCTCGATCTCTATCTCTAGCAGCATTATATATTGTTATAATGCTGACTGGGCAATCCAGCCAATTCTATTTTTGTAATGATACCATTCATCATGTTTCGTAAATATTCTTTTATTGTTTTATCAATCGGAAAATAAAATGCAATACAATCTTTTCTATCCACTTCTTGCAGATCTTACTAATGAGTTTGACATCATCGTAGAGAACATCGGGCGTGACTGGAGACAGCTCGCGAGACGTCTTCGTCTCACTGAGATGGACATCGAGTGCATCACAGAGAGTCACATTCGAGACCTTAGAGAACAGTCTAGGAAAGCGTTGTGGCTGTGGAAGAACACGCATCAGAGAAAAGCAACCCGTCAAGTGCTCATCGATGCTCTCAGAAAATGCAAGTTCAACTACATTGCGGACATTGTGGAGGGTTACATCACACAATGAAATCAGTCGTCATTTGAGAGCGAACTCAAGATAAATTATATTTGCCACATTTTTGACGAGTACGATCAAAGTCATTGGTCTCTTGAGCCAAAGTGCAAGTTCAACTACATTGCGGACATTGTAGAGGGTTATATCACACAATGAAATCAGATCATCATTTGAGAACGAACTCAGGATGTGTTATATTTACAGCATTTTTGATGACTTCATCAAAACATGAAGTCATTGGTTTCTTGAGCCAAAGTGCAGGTGTAACTACACTGCAGACATTGTTGTTACATCACACTATGAATTTCGGTCATCATTTGAGGACGCACTCAAGATAAATCATATACACAACATTTTGAGGACTTCATCAAAGCATGAAGTTATTGGATTTCTTGAGCCAAGGTGCAGTTTCAAGTACATTGCGGACATTGTAGAGGGTTACATCACACAATGAAGTCAGTGATGTTTGGAATGGAACAGGAGCCGATGCAGAATGAACTACTTTGTAAATGTTGTTGAGGGGTACATTAACCAAGGAAGTTAATTGTATATTGCGTGGAAAGTTAAAATGAATCATAACTACATAACTTTTTAAAAGCAATTTCCCAGTCAGGCAAGCAAACTTAGAAATTGCTGCAAATCACTTGCCTGGAATGAAATTAAAATTGCCTTAAAAGGTAAGGGGTTTTTTCAACATGATTAACAGAACCCAGACCAGATTGTCCAGGTTTTGTTCCATGTTTCCAACTGATATTTGTGATCCTTTTTTTTTTCTTGCCCAAGTCGTGCAAACAGCTTTTGCCTTTGCAAAAGAAAATTGCACGAAAGTGACTTTTACTTGCTAGGGCACTTAGGCAAGTGCTTATGTAGCACCCTGCCATAAAAGGACATTTTTGATGATTACATCAAACTGTTCTTTGGAGCGGAAGTGCTGGATTAACTCTATTCAGACATGATATATATACATGATCCAAATGATATATCAACTTATGAATTCTGTGACATGTTGAGCAGGTAGGGCTGAACAAATGTTGTGTTGAATCATCATTATTGTAATGAAATACATGTACATTTGGATAAATATTGCATAGAAATACATCACAGAATGAGATTGATGATCTTTTAAGAGTTAACTCCTTATGAACTAAATTGAGAACAGTTTCGAAGAGGAAATCAAATCATGAACCATTTGTCTTGTGAGCGGAATTACAGGATGGTTGACATTGTGGATATTGTCTATGGGGAAATCACATAATTAAGAGAAAAGTAGTACATTCCATCTTCGAGTATTGAAGGACAATCGCATGATACAGTCTTAGTTATCGTCTTCTTGCTTAGACATGTTATCTTTTGTGACTCTCTCCTAACGTAGATGCATCAATGTTTTAATTTTTAAGTTAGGAGGATAGACAAAACTTGGCAAGTACAGTATAGGATAGCTAAAACTATAGCATGCAATTGGCTCCAAAAGGCTAGAAATTAAGAGATCATATGATAATTAAACATTTACCTATGAGATGTCCAAGCAAATATCCCAAAAGGGATAACACAAGCATTAAGCGACCCCTTTTGTGTTAATTTGAGATATTCGCTCGCCTGAGATTACGCGGAAGTCTATGGCTTGTAAAGTGATGTGTATTATTTGAAGAACGTCCACACTTAAATTGATCTGCTTTTTTAAAGATACATTAGAATACCATGAGTCTAAGCTCATGAATGCTGTTTTGCACACCAATAAACTGTATGGAAATAAACGCTAACTATCATTCTTCGAAATTGCCCTCCAAATATAGATATTTTCAATCCTTTCTGACAGTCCTGGGGCCTGTGACATAAAAGATGCAATTAAACTGACGATAAATATTTATCGTAAGTCTATAGCAAAATGTGTACTAAAGAGATGCAATTAATTGCAAGATTAATTGGATCTCTTTTATGTTAAAGGCCCCAGTATGAGCTAAACCAAAGTAGACCATTAGAGAATTGCATTGCAACATGTTCTCGATATAAACAAAACAATCGTCCTCTCAGGAAGTTGTCCTTCTGAGAAATGTCCTCAGGGGAAATTTTCCTGGTATAGATTAACATATGTACATTCTATAAAAAAAAATGATAACTGACTAAAATCATATTCGTCCATATAGCTGTATTTGTATTCAGATTTTACTTAAACCCTGGTTTATGTGATCATTGAACTTTTGGTTGGCAAAAGGACTAATAATATTTACATAATAGTGACTGGCCTTGAGGGAAATATGACATATAGTGCCTGAACTGGTATCATCATTGCCCGAGTCGTAAGACGAGGGCAATATGGTGCTTGTGAGGGCACTTTAGTCATATTTCCCGAAAAGCCAGTCACTATTTTAATTATTATCCGTAAACAATTAGTGAACTTACCAATGCACATAGCTTGGCTGCATCTGTTTAGTTCTATTTGAGTCCTTATCTTGTAAAATCGATTGATATTGCTGGTCGTTTAAGTCCGCGAATCGGTTCAAATTCGGCGCTGCCATGTTTGTTTACGATGACGTGCGTGAGAAAATTCACAAATTTTATCGATAATATCGATACCTATCGATACCGAAATCTATTTTGGGTACAGAAAATTCCCGGATGGAGGGATATAAAAGCCAAAAGCCGCCCTTCGAGAATGCGTGTAATTCCTATGGGATTTTTTCGGGGAGGGATCTATGGCCAATATATCCCTCGATCGTTTCTCCTATCGATAATGTGTGAAATTGCGGTCGCTATGATTTTGTAAAAGCCCAGTGGAGACGCCTTATAAGGGTAATAATAAGTGATAGATGTAGAAGTATTGAAAGCTGCTTTGGAATACCAAATGACAATGACTTTCTTCACCAACCAATGCACACGACTCTTAGGAAAATTGCAGAAATTTGTATAATATGTATTGATTGAAATGAAATGAAAAGTAATGAAAAGTACAGTCCAACCTCGTTATAAACAGCACTGATATAACGAGATGTCGTTTTAACAAGTGGTTTTTCCTGGTTCTATCTCTTTATATTTTATTGTATTTTGGCCCTGATTATAACGAGGTTTGACTATACATGTATTGTTAGTGCCACCCCACGCCACAGGTTAATATTTGTATTTTTACAAAGTTCTCGAGTTAACTTGGTGTGACACTACCAACTTTTAATATCTTTCTCGATACTTAGTAATTAGATTTTTGGAAAAGACAAATAATATAGGGAAAAGAATACATATATGCTTGTTTGCTCACTTCATTTCCGTGTCATGTTGTTCATGACAAGGAAATGAAGTGAGATTCTGCTGCAGATGAAAACTCAAGGTCTTCTCTATTTTCTATTTTGTCTTTTTTGGTGTTTAATGCCTCAGCCACCGTAAGGTGGTGCCGGAGGCATTATTTTTACTTTTCTTTGCTCAATCAGCTCTCTTTTATTGGATAAGCACTTTCAGCAGTTCTCTTTATTTAAATGAGTTGTAAAATGTTCCTGTGAACTAGGCTTGTAAAGTCTATCTTCAAAAATTTCCTAGAATAATCAATAAAACTAGTACAGTACAACCTCGTTATGAAGAGCACTGATATAACGAGATTTCGTTATAACAAGGTAGTTTTCGGGGTCATATCTCTTTGTATTTTATGGTATTTTGGCCCTGATATAACAAGGGTTCGATTTAAAGAGATGATTGCTCTGGTCCCAAGGGCCTCGTTATAACGAGGTTTGACTGTATTTATCATGGAGACAAAACAACAATAGTGTAGTCATCATGTTTGTGTTCTTGTCTTAAAAAAAAAGTACTAGTGATAAAGTAGAACCTTAGCTTGTGTGGTATGGAGTATGATGTATGGTGTTTTACAAAGCAGAATATTACACATGTAGGTAGTTCTTGCAGATTTCCCATTGCTAACCAAAAGATGCAATCCTTGTGCATATATCTATTCAAGGATTTAATCCTTCTGATTGTATATCAATTTACATTTACATTTCATATTCATATTCATAGAAATGATGATGATGATGATGATGTGTTGAATATTGGCGTTTTCCATCAGGCAACCGATGATTTACGCCAGGCATTAAGAGGGCAACCTCTTTTTTTTTTCTTGTTTAAACGACGGAGCTTGACACATTTCGATTTTATGGCTTGACTTTGCCTTCACTGGCATAGTGCAGCAGTTAGTTTGTTTGTTTGATCTGTAAGAAATACCGGTTATTATATTTTGTTATGTTTTTTCCATTAGTAGAATGAGTTGGAAGTGCTTTTAAACGTTAGTATGAGTAGCGATTATGAGCATTGTGCCTTCTGAACCATTACAAGGTTTTGGTATTTTGGTATTTTTAGGTGATCTGTCATATCGACAGATCACCTATTATGTTTCTACGAAATTTTCTTATTTTTCTTTCTTTTTTATTTTTATTCCCAAAACTTTGGTCAACGAAATCTCAAAAATGACTAAGCCATAACTAATGTCATTCAAGTCATCGATAGGGTCTATCAAGGACACGATCATGCATCCATTGTTTATGCGAATTGTCAATGATGACGTCATCTAGACGCCATTTTGTAAATTTATAGTATCAACAATAACTTCATAAATAACAGTCAAAAAGTAACAAAATTTACATAACATAAACTTCACATAACTCTCTCCCAATAGCCGTCGTCATAGCTCATATAACGCTCATTACGTACGCGTACGCGCGCGTCAAAATTTCAAAATGCTCTAAATCATCTACAATAAAGTCTCCATACGTTTCAGGTCATTTCTAGCATTTCAAAAATTTGCGCGCGCGCACGGGTGCGCGCGCGTCATCGCGCGTTTTACCATGATGCTGCTTCAAATAGCCAAATTTCTTGATATATTCTAATAGAGCATTAAATTATCATTAATTTGATACCCTTTTCAGCTTTCTACGACCATTATTAAGGAAATTACAGTCCGTCAAAGATTTCCGCGCGCGCGCGCGCATTCCTTCTTCATAGGCCAAATATGGGCAAAAACATGACTATACTAAAATCATTGTAGCTCTAAAAATAGTCCGTTAAACCCTAATTTTCTTTTCATGAACCTGCTTAGTATGAGTTGTAGATATAAATTAATGTGGCATTTACCTTTCAAAAACGTTATTACGTCATCAAAATGGCGCCTAAACTCAAAATTTTGTTTTTTTCAAAATGGCGTCATAATTTTTATGCAAATTAGTCAATAACTCCGTCAATATTGATCGTTTT
>BQKZ01005071.1:10366-21481 GCA_036244855.1 Temnopleurus reevesii | reverse complement strand
GTTATTGGTCAGCGCGCTCCTCCGCGCAAAGGATGCTTCACAATTGGCCAATCACAGGGGAGAAATCGCGTAAATACCGTGCCGTGATGTCGTGCCGTGTTCGGTGTGCCCGGGCCTTTAGACGTATTGGAATGTTACTTTATACAGACTACGATTATCATACTAAAGGACAACTCGATAAAGGACAACTCATAATATATGTAATATGATAGGTGAATTATATAGGGTCAAATATGAATACATCAATGTTAAAAGGAGACATTGAAATAAATAACTCTACGCTTTTTTTAATCAACGTGTTGAAGAGCCAGAGATGTTGGTATAGGTCCCTGAAACGATTATTTTACCTGTTGGAGATAAATTGAAAAGTTAGAAAAAGAACAAAACAAAGGCCTATTTTCTCTGATGGATGCGTTTTCAATTAAAGTCCCTAACAGCGTGACGACGGGATGGCAATCGCTGTAGCAAGGCGGAGGCAGGGTGTAGATAATTGAGAACAAATTCAATCCGTAGGTGTGGCTATCTTCTCTTGATGTGGAACAACTCACTGTAGCAGACATGCTTTTATATACCGCGCGCTTTTCATCACCATCACACATCACACATTAGAGAAAGCGCGGGAAAAGCATCATCATCCCGCATCAGTATATCGTCACTCCTATGAGGTCACCTGATGACAGGTTTACAGAACGCGCGCTTTTCAACTGTGCATTATAAACCGAATCTGTTTAGCTTTTGTACACTTTCCTAAATGCAGTTTTGTAAGTTTTCATAAACACAAATAATTACGCTAATCAGAGCAGAAAAATCATCGTCATTATGATGATTATAACAATTATGAACCTATTTGTGAACAGTTTATGAGCATCAAGATTCGTTTTTGTTAAAAGAAAAATAAAAGCTTTTTAAAAACTTCCATAAAACACATCCTAAATTGTTATGGATACTTCTGAATGCCTTTTAAACACTTTGACACATTGTGCTTAGGTGTTTATAGTATGTTCATGATATCTTAAAATATGGCATAAATATTCAAACGTTCTTAACAATAAACATGTTTTAAAATCATACAAACAATATCATGCTTCATGATTGTGTAGAAGTGTTTCAGTGTTTAAACTGTTCCAAAAACATTTAGAAGTGTTCAAAAGTTTTACATAGTATAGAAAGCGCAGAAAGGGGGAACGCAACATGCACCATCGTCATCGCAAATCATCTCCATACGATGAAGTCACGTGATGACTGTGCAGCTTGAGGCCTCGAAGGCCTGGATTTATTTTGACATATTCACCGATCAATGTCACCATGGGGCCTCGGCATAGCTGCGGAGGATCATTACACTGGTATGTACTCCAGTTGAGGATTTTGTGTTCTGATAGCACCCACATCTGCATATTCACTTACACTGAATATACCGGGACTGCACAGCACTCAACTACAGAGTCCTTACATAGCCCCCTGAGCAGTATACCCCTCTATAGAGGCGCGATCAGAGGGGTATACAGATCAGAGGACTATATGGTTGAGTGCTGTGTAGTACCTGTATGTTCAGTCTAAGTGAATATGCAGAGGTGGATGCTATCAGAACACACAGTCCTCAACTGGACTAACTGGTATGCAGCATCAAATGATCACATAGAGGGTGTTACATAGGGGGCAATCTTGCACCCCTCCCACTCCTAACCGCATCCATTCAAATGAACAGATGAAGGCGGATTTTGCAATTTCTGCTCGACTTACTCTTCACATAGCCAACATGAATGGTATTATCATCATGATTTTGCGTTGCATCTAAAGGTGCGACTGGGAAGCAAGTTGAGATTTTCAGGGATGTTATGACCCGATAGGAAATGTGTAGCATTAGACTGTTTATTAATCTGAGCTTCAGATTACCAAATTTCACCACTAATATTGACCATAATGGTAAATACTTCTGTGATTGTAGGTTTTATTGCTTGCACCTGAATTCTTATAGGTGATTTATAATGTTATATTGTGATACGCCATGTACCGCAGAGTTCATGATTGCCTGTCCCTCTCTCAAAATATTTTCTCTTTTTTCTTCTTTGTCTGAAACACTTATTCAAGATGCGAAAAGGCCGCTCGCCTATCGCGGAAAGCAACGAGGCCAAACACCGCTGGCAACCAAAGTAGTGATCACTGGGTATTTGGTTGTGGTATTCAATTAGAATATGCCAGAAAAGGGACCTAATTTCGTAAACAGCTATTTTCATGCATGTAAAGCGATTTATTTAATACACCAGCTCGTTTGACATCAGTTTCTTCGTCTTGTACAGATCTGGATCTTTAACAAAGTCCCAAATATAGCTGAAATCTCTCGCATAGTACTGTTGTCTGCATGCCCTGTTTCATATTTCTAATATTCCTTATGTCCAAATATAATACATGTATATTACTTCAATCGCAAATATGACGATTTTCTTTAATGAGCATGTGAGAATATTAGCATAACGATACAAGTATATTCGACCTGTAGCAGACAGAGACATTCGACATGTTAGAGTGTAGCAGAAGACTAAGGGCAAGTCAAACATATTTGTACCCCGATAAAATAACAGAGACATGGATTTATTTCCCTCCTTGCTTGGATTCTCAAAATAGAGCGACGTACCGTGAAGATATTTCAATATTAGCGCTCTAACTGTATTTTAGTTCACCTAATACGAATGCAAAGTGTGACAAAGGTAGCACAAAAGGCGAGACTTAATAATAATAAAAAAAATAAATAATGGTCACATTGGCAACATACAGTATCAGCCACCAAAGCCATCTGATACCCCACAAGCACAACTTGAAACTTAATTACATGAACGATCTAAGCCACGGTAGCATCACGATTCAACACGACTCTTTGCTCGGAGGCAGCTGACTGTGAACTAAACAAAGAGTCGTGTTGGATCGTGTTGCTTCCAAGCTTAGCTTGATTATTTTCCAAAATCTAAATAAAAACTTAGAGGTTATGAGAGTTCTATACTATTGGACCATCGAATGGTCATAATGTCCACCAAAAGTACCCTGTATCCCCCAAAACCATAAAAATATGGGCTGACTAATTCCATTTCTATATGTTTAGTTTAGCGTTCTATGTTTTCATTATCTGAATGGTTCCGGAGAGCCTTTTTGAGTCATCATGTGATTTCGACACAAAATTCGTCGGTGTACATCCTTTGATCTAGCTACCCGTGCCCCTATGTCTATTCATTACTAATGTACATGATGTACGTTATCTATTTATTCACTTGAATAGATTAACACCTAAATAAGGCCAAGTGCTTATCTGCTCTGAAAAGATCAACAAACGATTCCACATATTCAGAGTCATCCATTGTAGACAGTGTAATAGTCGGGACTTTCCCAAATTGTCAACTGATCAAATCATATATAGAACCTGTCACCTGATGACACGGTTCTCTACATTACTCTATACTGAATCACATGGAGCTTAAATGCATATAGATGAAAGCTATATACAATACGAAACAAACATTGTTTAATGCCCTCTTCATATGAATCTACATTTCATAAATTTGTTATAATGATGCCGGGAGCTACGTTCACATCTAAAGAAGATAGTTTCACAGTCAGCAGAAGTAAGGGCAAAAGTAATTTGATAGAGTAAACAACGTCCATTCAAGCGTTCACCATAGCTGTAATCATACATAATAAAGTAACTTTACAAAGTTGATTCCGTTAACAGATAGACACTCTTTTTTACATTTACTCGCAGAATAGACCAAAGGCCTGTACCATAAACAGATCGTATCTCTTTGTATACACATTTTGCCGAAAACTTACGATTAATATTTATCGAATGATTAATTGCATTCTTTATGTTACAGGCCCCTAATTTGTCACATTTACAATGTAAATACCATGTTATTCACATAACTGTAAATGTTTAGGGACTGTCATTTACTCCTTAGATATAAATGGTAAAATAAGAAAGGGGGGTCATCAAACTCTAAAAATACATGTACCAGCGCAATGACAAACACAATACCGGCCATGCCCTTTTAATCTTGTTATCACTCTACTGTTCCTCTTTGTCTTATGAGTAAATTCGGCAAGTTTAATAAGTAGATAGACTCGGTCAACCATAGGCTACAAATATTAATAACCATAAGTCTCAAGACAAAAGTCACAATAATGCACGTGCATGCACTATAACAAATTTGTTTGGTAATCGGGAATTTTTCCCCTATGATTGCTCTACTCTGTCATTATACCACATGGTGGATATTTCGTAATTAGAAACAGAAACGAAACTTGCTAATCATTTGGTATGGTACGGCATTCATTACCATCGGGGCATTCTAGAACACTACAAACCTGTACAATCTAAAGCTCCGAACGGTCATACTAATAGCCGAAGAATGCCGAAGACTGCCAACGAATAGCTTTTCGGCACTCTGCGGTAGTATTCGGTCTTTACCAGGACCCGCTCTCAAAGGGTGTCATACAAGTATTTCGTAACATACGTCCATTCATACACCGATTCCACTTTCACAGTGTACATTAATCCACGATAAGTTTTAGCGATCTTCCGAAACTCAAGGTGTAATTGACCGGTTCTGAATGATTTGGTTATATATGATGATAAACAATAACAAGACAGGCTAATCTTGTAAATTTAAGAAACTCTTCTAAAATCTAAAGGAAGAAAAACAATCATAACTGTAAACCTCAAGTAGCCCAGATTCCTTTTCTGTTGAGCAAATTTCATAGGATAAGCAAGTGAAAAAAAGCTAAAACATTTGACGAAAATGGAATGGATCTATTCCCCAGGCTACCCCGCTCAGCCAATGAAGATGATACAGCCCACATCTTATTCTACTTACAGACATGACAAATGCGAAGGTCATTAAAGATCGCTTACATTATCGCGACATGTCTGCTGGAATTCATTTCAAGAAGTCAGTGTTGATTTGAAAGCCAGTGAAATGTAACCTGAGACATGTTAAATCAGACTGCAATTAGAAGTCTACAATGTCAACACAACTATTCCTGGATAGGAATCTGCAGGCATAACACAACTTTCTAATCCAAGGTAGTTTCATGATAATAATGATTTTCATACCGCGCTTTCCCGAAAATGCATGGCCCAAATCCATTGCAATGAATGAGCAATTTAAAGAGAAATGTGTACATCGAAATATAATAAATTATGTTTGAAGGAGTTAGAGAAGTCATGATTGCAATAGAGAAAAGTTTTTAAATCCCTTTTAAAGGAAGAATGAGGTAATGACTGTTTAAATGTGAAAATGGCTTATTCCAATATTTGGAAACTGTTTTTTAATTTTTTAAAGTTTTTTCTTCATATTTCTGTTTTCTTTTCCTCCTCCATCTCACTTTCTCTCCTTCCAATTTCTCCCTCTTTGTGTTGTAAAAGGTAATGAAATCCCATATCAATTCAATATGAAAACGTTTTACAAGGAACAGTGTGAGTTAATGAACAATTTCTGACATACATGATTATTTTAACATTAAAATAAACAATGAAAGTAAAATAAACAATGAAAATTAAAATACACAATAAAAATTAAAATACACATTGAATGAAACAAGAGTATATACGGTAAATGTTAACAATATAAAAAAAAATACGGTATGGCATCGAAAAACGTTTAAAGGGATTGATAAGATATAGAGGAGGGAGTAACTTTAAAGGGCGTTATTTTGAAAGCAAAATAGCTTATTCACATGTGTTAAGCAGATGTGGAAACCGTTTCCTGGGGAGCATAACAAACTGGTATGCATGTGAATGAGCTGAGCTTATTATAGAGGCTTTGATCTGGATCTAGGCCTTGCATTATAGGGGCCGCTGAAAAGTATGTTCTAGTTTAGATATGACAATGGTTGGAAGAAGCAGTTATGTTGCTTTAATGACCGCATACATGCGATCCTTTAATGGCAAAAACTTACTCCTGGATCGCTGAAATATTATTTTACATGTAAAACGAAGCAAAATCTTTCTATATCCCAAAACTTAGAGAAAAAAACATATCAAAGCACTGTACAAATATTACCACCAAAAAAAATCACATTTTTGAAAACAAAATCTTGTCTTGCTTTTTTCCACAAAAGAAAATCTAGATTTCCATGGTTAGCAGATGTGACAGAGGGGACGAACGGTGCAACTCTTTAAACTATATCAGACCTAAAACAATGTTCTGCTGGGTGTATCAATGAACACTTTCTACTTTTTAAATGCCCGTCCGAAATGCACAATCTCCTTTAATTTTTAGTTACTTGCATGGATGAGAATTCATAATAGGCATTGAATTGCAATAGAGAACACTTAAATGGTCGACACACTAATTGTTTCACGACTTAGCAGCTGATTCAAATCGTTACTTTGACTTGCTTATTGGAAATCATATGATTATACAAACTTTTAAAGCTTTTTAGAGCTACTCATCCGTTTCCTCAAGTACTGTGCATGCATTTAAACTGTTCAATTATTTATAGCAAAAAATGCCAGTACATTTATGTGGTTTTATATTTATAATGTAGGTCTTTGTCAGCAATAAACTCCTATTTACTTGATGCATAAGTTCGATATTTGATTTGTTATGTTGGAAATGCATATGAAATTTATTGAGAGCGCAGCGTGATTCTTTTTTTTTTTTTGGGGGGGGGGAGTAGAGGGGATGTTATCCATCTGAACATATTTAGATTAACTGTGCCGCTTAAAGACATTGTCACAGATTATAATTTCGTTATTTAGATAAGTGTAAGATCAAGCTGTCTAACCTTTGTTATTACCTTCAGATTAATCATTAAGACAGTTACACAGGCACTATCAAGATATCTATGAAAATTGAATAAAGAATGTTTTAAAAACTTTATACCGGTGTGAAAAAAAAATATTATACAAACTGCCTTTAATTTAATATCATTTCATATCTTAATCCCCTGCATTGTTAAACTGATTTTAAATAGATTGCCGTCGAGAGATACTTGTGCCTGCGATTTGGCCTTTGAACGCGTCCCTGGGTTAAGGATGAGGACGAGATGGGATGGGATGGGATGCGGTGTTATGAAGTGATGATGAGGAGTGATATACGATGAGACGGGTAGTATAACCTCACTTGAGCACGGGCCCAATACCATATTGGTCAATGGAATTCCATTGGGGTTTAGGAGCCGATGCATCCAGGATGCTACGGATGGGAGCGACGATGGTACTGACACGAGATGGGGGAACATGAATGTGTCACAGGTTTCTAGTTTTTATTATACAAAAGGAAATGATTGAAGAGGGTGTATGAATTAAACCTAACAGGGCAGTCACACTATCAGACTGATCCCACCCTGCTCTCAAACCGCATCAACAAAATTGTAATTATTACTGTCTTATTCTGTTTGTAATCTCATGTTGGAAGGTTATTTTTTTCAATTTCAAGCATACTAATACATTGATGAAACAAAACATTAATTTATAGTTCATGGTTCGAATTTAAGACGGTATGCGGTTTGAAATATTGTTCATGTTGTGCCACAACATTGGATACGGTCCATTGAAAATCACAGCATAAAATATCAAAAGTAAGATACATCACCATGACTAAATTGTATCTTACGTTTTCGTATTTAATCACAGTTATGGAAGACATTTATAATTTTGAATTATATTGTTACTTTTTGAAAATAACGAACAATGATTGGATTATTATAAAGTAAACATTATCATTGCAATATTTGGAAACGCGACGCATTAAATCTAAAATCATTTCTCAAATTATTCAGATTACCAAATTACTTGGGTCTATTCATTCATTCATTCATTTAGTTTAGTTTAGAATAAGTTAATAGAATAAAAATTTCATGGTCAAGCGGTAAGATATATGAGTTTATGTTTTAAGCTGTAAATGTGTTTTTTTTTTCTTTCTGTATATATGTTTACAATGTTTTCTGTTTTGAATAAATATTAACAAAAATGATATACGGCTTATGTCTGTTTTTAAATCATAATACCGAAAACACATGTTGCAATACCATAACATTTTAACCGTTTTTTTTACGTGTCTGCTCAGTATGCTTGAATTTGTTGATAGGCAAACCCACTGCAGTCTGAAGTTCTAATTTCATTTTTAATATCATCCTCTACTCAATATAGGTACCTGGATGAATTGAGATGTAAAGGGATCTCGTAAAGATCGAAAAGTTTGACGCTTGGGGCACCTCGACTGACATTATAAAATTCAATATAGTAAGAGGATAACGATCCGCTGGGTATATGATCACGTTGCCAAACTGTATGAGACGGTTGTAGAAACAAGCTGGAGCATTCCAAAGCGGTCAGGTCTCAACGAGCGAGACTTTCCTGCTGTGGTTGATAAAGGTAAACTTTCGGTATTACCGTACCCTTAGGCTTGGAGGCACATTTGCTCGAAATGAAACATTCATGAAGGTGTCCTATAAAGCTTGTATAAAGCATTTTCTAGTGGGAGTATATTTTGGTATATGTCTGAAAATACAAGTTCAAGTTCAAGTTCAAGTTTATATTCATCAATTCATTGCATATAGTCACACATTCACAAAGTTACAAATCCAGAAAATTACATATTCACAAAATACAATGAATGGGCTGGGACCTTCAAAGAAGCAAAGCTTGTGGAGGGGGCCCCAAACAATGCATTAAAAACAACTACAAAAACTAAATACAATATAATAAGGCATAGACATAAAATGTACACGCACACTCACACTCGCACGCATACATACACACACAAGCATTCACATAACTTTACTAGAAGTTTGTTGGCTCTATTACTTAGTAGAACGATTTTCATCACTTTTCAATATTTCATCAAAATATGTTCGACACATGTGCTTAAAATTATACAAAGATGTCGCTGACTTTATGTGTAAGGATAAACTATTCCACTCCTTAATACAAACATGTACAAAAGACTGTAATGCAAGTTGCGTTTTCACAAGAAGTTGGCGAATAAGACTACTCTGTCGTGTATTATGAGTATGTATAGTAGAATTAAAGACCAAGGAATCCTTCAGGAATGAGTTTGTAGCATTCAATACCTTGTACATAGATATCATGCAACTTAATGTCACTTAATTTTTCTAGTGGTAAAATATGGAGTTGAATAAGCAAAGATAAACTTGAAACTCTAGAGTGTGAATGGATTGTATTTTCCCTAAACTGCACTGAAAATGATATGACCAAGTATACCAAACGCTGAGAGGCAGCATAATTGTTAACGTACAATTTGTATTTCATACTAAATTTTTGGCGACCCTAATATCAGATTTTATTTTAAGTTTCGAATTTCTTTTCCTCAATGTATTCTAATAAATATTTTTTTACATTATAAACCGCCACATTACATTTGAGTGAATAATGTCACACTGTACGATGTGACAGAACGGAAGTAATGGGTTATCGGCTGCATTTCTCATATCAGTGTGTAAAAACATTATGGTATATAATGTTTAATTAAGCGATAACAAACATCTGTTGGTCGGTTTTTCCTAAGATGCATTTGGTGTTATTTATCTTCCAGAGGAGAAGGATATTTCAGGTATTCAAGACATCAGAGTGCATGCGAGATTGTTTGCAATGATCAAGATGGTTTGTTAGCCATGTTGTAAATTGAGAATGTTTCATGTTTCTGTAAATGCGAAGACATTTTTGCAGTATATTCTCCACCAGGCATGAAAATATTTCATTATGTTATGAGTATGACACCAAACCCCAAAGTACTAAAATAGAACAACAAAAAAGTACATACTGGAGAATGCTGTGCATTAAAGGAAATTGCTTTGGATTTATACATTATCATTTCAGAAAGAATCGCAAGCAAATAAAGAAACAATCATATTTGTAGGTAGAATATATTCAAATAATTAAACAAAATTAAACAAATTAGAAAACTGTTGTGATAATCTTTTATGCATTTCGGAAATATTCCATCGGAATGACAATATGGCTTCAATATATACCGTATATGGTATGTTGAGAAGAAAAGCAGCCAAGGAATTAGATGAGTAATCATCATTTTTAGATATCAAAAGAATTTACCTGCAGCTTTACAGACACTGAGTTATTACCTCAATGGCGTCTGAAAGTTTGAATAATAAAAAAAAATTAATGAAGTAACAGAAAGTATCCAATTATCAAAGTTATCCGGCGAGCTATTAGATGACATAATACCATACTGTGTCAAAAAAAATAAAAACAAACAATGTAATTTTGTGCAAGGGATTTCCGTTTCCTCGTTTGAAATAAGTTGAATCCTTAATCTTGTTTTTTGATAAAAACCGTATTATTTTTAATGTTTATAAAATAAAATGCCTGGTAAAGTTCTCAGTAAATGACTACGCAATATTATACAAAAGTAAGTTTCATAAAATGAATAATTACCATAATGTGCACAAAAAGTAGATAGTTGAAAAAGGAACGAAAATAAAAGTGTGAAATTAGAGAAAGCAAGGAAAAGAAACGGGATGGAAAAACGAAATTAGAAAAGAATATGATACATAGGATTTCTAAATAATGTTATTGAAATTCACTATTTCAATTCATGAATTCAAGTTGGGAAGATAAAGAATGGTATAATAGAATCAAATCATAATTTCATTCAGCTGGAAGAGGAGACTGGCCCATGCGGCAGGCCATTGAGAAATTCCAAATGAAATGTCAAGAGGAGAGCGAAAGGTCACTCCGAGGGAAGGGAATGTGAAGATAGTATACAACTCAATTCGTATACGTGCCTTATGGGTCAAACTCATCTCGGTGTAAATTGGAGGTCAAAATATTACTTTATATTTCTTATTTCATATATTTAATGAATGATTGTCTCTAATGATTATCAAATTGCGGGATGGCCCAGTGCCCTCTTTTTTAAGGCTTTTTTATGCTTCTCATGTGCGTCTTGACTTGAGGAATGAGTGTGAATAACAAATCGGGGTCCAACTTGTTTATTGAAACAACGATTGCCATCTACCTAGAACAAACCATGGCAACCAAGCAATATTAAACTTGCTCAATTACATAGCTTCGTTTATCTCTCTTAAATTGAAATCAATATCATTAAAATATTTCAATGACACAAAAATTAGGAAATGGTCATA
>BQKZ01005070.1:21796-44235 GCA_036244855.1 Temnopleurus reevesii | reverse complement strand
GTCAAGACGTGTTCGGAAGTAGTGCGCATGCGCAGCGCGGATGAATTCGTCTGCTAAATGCTCAGAAGTAGAACAAAAAATAATCCCAACATTTCTGAATTTAGAAGAATGATTGTAAGAATACTTGTCTTAATTATAGTGTGATATATTACAATTCTCATATAAATTGTATGATGAAATTGATCTGAGTTGGGATATTTCTCTTGGTGTGTAAATCCCGAGTAAAATTTTGTTTCAGCACTATCTGACACACGGGTAGTGCAACAGTGTATAGTTGTGAGACATGCATGATGCTAATCGGGAGGGTGTTTTATCAAGATTTGTCGCAGAGACAATTAGTCAGCGCTGACAAATTCTTTGATTGTGATTGGATGAAAAGCACTATCGCTGACAGTTGCTATGGCAACTGTCGGAAAATGACTCCTTGTCGCTGCGACAAATCTTGATGAAACAGCCCCCTGGTCGTCTTCCATGCTCTATCTTTTTCAAATTGATGACACTAAGCATAATATACATGATTTACATTATAATTAAGGTAAACGTATTATTTTGACAAACCTAGTAAAATGGCAATCGGGCCCGCCAAATGTTTTTGACGTTTGATTTAAGCTCTCAGAAAATAGAGAGTTCTTAATTCGGGTTTTGTAACTGTTCCGTCATTTGGAATCTTAAATGGATTCCTACAAGTATTTTTTTAATTATAAATTTAGCACTTTTCAATTTTTTTCCTCGAGCTATCGTTTCGAAAGGTTTCAAATACGGGACAAAAAGAGTCAAATTTGCACCCTCTCCTCTAATACAATGCCGCCCTCATATAAAGGTTGCAACTTACTCGCTTTCACCCGGATAGGGTACGATGACGCCAGCTATATCTTTATTGCCACATCCGACGAAGAAGTTTAGGGAAGTTAGGAGAAAGACAAATCCACAGATGATCATAGCCATGATGCCCATTCCCTTCATGGTTAGTTTAAGTTTCGTGACCAACACTCCACTGATTAAGCTACCCAAGAAGCCAGCAGGGGATGGAACCCAACCTATAGAAATATACAAACATGATGATGATAATATTAATGATAATTATAATAATGATAATAGAAATAAAAAATAATAATAATAGCAATAATAATAATAATAGTAATAATAATAATAATAGGCCTAATAATAATAATGATAATAATAATAATAATAATAATAATAATGAATAATAACAATAATGTTCATGCCACTTATGTAGCGCCAAATCCACTCTGTGGAGTGCTCAATATTTGTAAAAAAAAAATTGTAAACCAAACACCTCCCCTACATACTTCTGCGCATGTGGATTATTAATTGAATTACGCTTGGTACAATCAAGGAAATTTTACATCTGGAATATCATCTCTTTGAAGTAGGTTCGATGCCACGTCTTAAAGAATGACAAAAATGCTGGCAAATATGTGCTTCCTAAAACGCTTCATCGGGACGGAGAACAATCACTAAACCCGTTGCTAGAATAGCCATCATTCGTTAACAATAACAAAAGTTTTATTGTGATGGTAATTATATTTTCTCAGCTTTTCGCTGAACAAGTACCGCACATAAATAAGCACATAGATTAATTGAAATTTGGTACCAGAGATCAGAATTTGCAAGACTTAAAACAATGATTTCTACAAGTGGGCATTACTGTGCACTGATGGAATTTGATAGAACAATATATTAACATATACATATAAAAAAATACAACGATCGGAAGTAATCGGAACACACTTATATCTGTAGCAAAAAGAGTCTATGTAAATTAGGGTTTCTTAGCAATATCTCAATAAATAATACACAGTGAGACTCGGAAATTACGATTATGTTCCAAAATTATTATTAATACAACTGCACATTTGCAACTTGTGTGCACTTTTACCCTAAATTTATTGCCCATCCTAAATTTTTAGATCGGCTAATATCTTAAAATCACTCCAGTCGTATTTGGCGGCATCGGACATTTAATGATCGCCCTATGTATTGTTCATCTTTTGAATTTGACCAGGTGTTTCACATTCATAACTCCGAGTTGTCGCTCCATTCATGAAACCTCCATGGTATAATGTTGTTATCGAAAATGTGCAACGGAGCCTTTATGCACTCTACATGCAATGCATGTACGACCACATCCAGGTGGAATTAACAGGAAGCCAAGCATGGCCCTTGTAAATAGCGGCGAGTCGGGACTCTAAACTCGACTGCTAATTATATTTACGCTTGTCATTACGCTTAGGCTGACTCACACGTTTGCGTTTAGAGCCAAGGTATGCCCAGCGTTCACGACGCTTCGTCAAAGCAGAAACTTATGGTGGACGAACGCTCCAACGTAAGTCAAGTCACACTCCTGAGTATTTCAGCCTTCATTAAGCGTCATGAGTGCGCTTGCTTTTGAAGGATTGTTGGGGTTGGGGTTGGGGTTAGCGTGTTTTTTCCTAAAATCAATGACATTGCATTCGATGTAACGTAATGTTGCGTTTGGATGTAATGGCCCATGAATGAAAAGGAATCAACAAGAATAGCGAGCTGAGAGCACACAGCTACGAGACCGCAACAATTTATTGACCAAAGTCACGCTTGGGTAAAATTTACTCGAATGTATGATTTGGCTTCTATATAACTGGCATCTTGAATGTGCTTATTACTTCTTTAAAGGTTCTTACCTAGAATTACAGATGTGAGAGCCGGTGTGATGTAATATTGCGTTTGGATGTAACGGCCCATGAAGGAGAAGGCACCGGCAAGAATAGCGAGCTGAATGCACACAGCGAGAACGCTAGCCAGGTACGTGAGGTTGGTGAACAGACGACCCAAAGCTTTGAAGTAACCTGAATGAAACGAACATACATCCGATAGTAAGTTTAGATATGTAAGTGAAGTCTTCAGACAAATGTAACGTGCAAGACACAATTCTTTGGTTAACTGCAACCACTGTTACGGACCAGTGATGCCATCCTTCTTAGCTTTATTATAATAAGGCACTAACAAACAACTTTATTCATGCCTTCCCAATAGTCTCACGAGCACAAAAGAAAGTAACTTCCATGTTTCTTGACTAAACAGGCGTGATACTAGTTCGAAATTTATTTACAGGATAAGATGAAGTGAAATTTCTTTTCCTCTGCATCTAGCTATAGTGAATGCTTCAATGAAAGTAGTTACTTTATCCATATTCTTCATTACCTCTTCTCATGGTGCATGCTGTTTATGAGGCCAATCAAAAACAGCTGGATAGAATAATGACATTTTCTACTCTTTTTATATCTCTGCTAAATACCCTTACATTCATGGCATACGGCATAGTCGCTAACCATTATGAAGTATTGGTGAACCATTTTCATAGTCATCAAAATAAGATGACTATATATATTGAGTCAAAGCAATGGATTCAGGCAGTTTGCTACTCACTTTCTAATTTAGGGTCTAAGGAATATTCCTAACTATTTGGCATCTCTGCCACCGGGATGTACTCAAGTATCAGAGATTCCAACATTTCTGTAATAATAATAATAGATGCAATTTATATAGCGCACGTATCCACTCTGCTGAGTGCTCAAGGCGCGTTACATTATTATTACCCTGGCTTTAGCCCGGCAGCCATTCTAGGCGCACTTGGCATTTCAAAGATTAAATATTCCTGCCAGGTACCCATTCACCTCACCTGGGTTGAGTGCAGCACAATGTGGATGAATTTCTTGCTAAAGGAAATTGACGCCATGGGTAGGATTCGAACCTACGACCCTCTAGTTGAAAGGCGTGAGTCACGACCACTACACCACGGCGCCTCCATACATGGTGTGCATTTCCAGGTAAACCCAATGCTTTCATCACAAGTAGCTGAGGGTATGGTTATTGTTGTCGTCTTTGTTCTCAATGTTTTTCAGTTATTATATTATTCAGAACTAAATCTTGGTCTAATTTGGATCGCATGCTTATTCCAAAACCGTTGACGTACCTTTGATGAAATCCATGATTGACTGTTTGCCTCTCTCTTCTGGTATCATATCCTTTGTGCTGTAGATGCTGGGGAATGATGCCGCCAGGTCTTGGTCTGCAGGAATGGTCTGCTCATTCGACTCTTCTCCTTTCTCCTCCTTCTTGGGCCATACCTAACAGAAAAGACATTTAGAGATTAATGGGAGAAGGCGGCAAAGAAATAGATAGGAAATAGAAAGATAGGAATCATATCTTTGATTATGTAGATGCTGGGAGACGAAGCCTTCTTCCGATAAAGAAAGATAGTCTGTTCCTTGAGGTCCGTTGCAAGAGAAAGAGTGAAAAAGAGAGAAAGGGGATAAGTATAGATTTCGCCTCAATACTCTGGCATCATATCCCTGATTCTAAAGATATTCATAGCTGCATTTTTCAATCAAGATGGATGGTCCGCTCCCACAATATGAAGAATGAACAGGTGTATTTTCTTCAGGGGGCAATCGACTTGATCCTCAGTCGAAACCAAGTGTTACAGTGCCATTCAAAATTTGAAATGACTATTTGATGATGATAGATAACCTATATCACACCCGAACAGAACTGAATTGGGGTCAACGGCAGGGCCGGGCGTAGTCACCAATCAGGAATTATATTCATTTAGTGATGGGTCGTCGATCATTCATTTGTCAATATATATAGGTTTCGATTGCACCGATGACGTCGCAATGGCATCTCCACAAGTAGATTTACACAAGCACGCGCTTGTGTAATTGTTTGGGCTCGTCACAGGTATGTGAGCAAATTGAATAATCGACAAATGCTCGTCACAGATTAATCATAGCTGTGACGTAATAATGTGACTTCCGGTCGACTGTGACAGTGACTGTGTTATTATTATTATTATTATATAAACCTCCATGTTGACGACGCTTCACCCGAGGTGAACATAAATCCTCGCCAGTGTCTGTGCCCGTGATCATATTTAAGAGAAATTAATAGTTTGAACAAACTTTTAAAGATTGTAGGTGAGGACAGTATTCTTTGAAAATTCAACAAACATAATTCATGGTCGATAGATACGCCAATGACCGACGTTAGAAGAAGAAGTGAGTGATTTGAACAATTCTTGTTTTTTTCCTTCTATTTATAGATTGTAAGAAAGGAAAGTATTCTCTGAAAATTCAACGAACCTTCGGAAAGAAGAAGAATGGTATACTCATGACGACGAGTAAGCATCCAATGATGATGAAGCCTAGCCACCAGGCACCGATCCATCGGGGATCTTTGTCATCATACCCGAGTTCGTCGACATCGATCTTGTAGAAGTCAGAGTGAAGGGAGAGGCAGTATGCACTGACGCTGAATCCAAACACGGGTGAGAGGCTACCCACCATGAACACAGCAGCTTTGGAGAGGAAAAGAGCATAGATGTCAACCGTTAAAGGCACAGTCTGACCTTTTTTTTAAAGTTATCATTGCCAGCGTATTATATTATGCCACCATATTATAAAATGCACAAATGCATTGTGCGTCGAATTATTTGTTTGATGTTGACTTTGTGTGTCTTACGCTTAAGCGATGCAGAATTTAGCGTCAACCAAGTGTCTCTCCTGCGAATATTTACGCATCCAGTAGTAGAGTAGTAAACCAGTAATAATCTAGTTGGTGGACATGTTAGAACGAATGTTGACACATCAATAGCATAGACAAAGGGTTCATACAAAAATGGTACTTGAACGGACAGATCAGTTTTGGGAGAGATGACGCATCAAAGATGATGACTTCGGTACTGCATCATCAATGTAGGTTTTACCAAGAGGGAAGAATCAAACTCCTCCGATATCCCATAGAGCCTGTCCGATGAACAACCAGATATGGACCGAGTATAAGGAAATCTTGTAGGAACCCTCAGAATATGACGTAGGTGTATGTAACAAAAGCCTACCAGTGTGCCACTTTGGAACTGCGTCATTGATGTAGGTGATACCGAGAGGAAAGAACCCCCTTTCCAACCCCCCCCCCCAAAAAAAAAAAAAAAGAACAGACCAATGAACAACCACGTAAGGACAAATTACATGACCTTATAAGTATCCGCTACATGCCACATGGGTTTATTTAAAATAAATGCTTACCAATGTGTATCGAGGATGGTGACATTGGTACTGCATCATCAATATATGTTATACCAAGAAGGAAGAATCAAGCTCCTTCGACACCCCCACGAGCCTGCCCAATGGATAACCACATACGGACCAAGCATAGAACCTTGTAAGACCCTTAAAATTCATGTACGCTTATGTGATACATACGTACCAATGTGCATCGAAGATGATGACTTTGGGACTGCATCATCAATGTAGGTTGCACCAAGAGGAAAGAATCCAGCCCATCCGATACCCCATAGAGCCTGCCCAATGAACAACCAGATCGCTCTTTTATACTGAGATCCGGACGCTGCCTCTTCTGCTGCCGTGCAATTTCCATCATCCTCTTTGGCACCATCGGCGTCGCACAGATACACCTAGAAGAGTTATGGAGACCTTCGAAAAATTAGTTATATCACATTAAAATAGTCCTTTCATCTTATATCGAAATGTGTGAACATCACATTACATTTTTATGAATAAAGCTAACAGTATCTGTTGTTTCACTTACTTTCGAAAAACTGGTATCATTGTTTGTGCTAAGTGGTCCAGATTCGTTGCGTATTACACTCATCAATTTTCTACAGTATTTCTTAAATTCGTGCTTAATTTTAAGAATGATTTATTGAAACATCATTCAGGTTACGATGTCAATACACAGGAGCTTTTAAAATCTATTGCAATTGATTTTAAGAAAATAGTTCATCTTCTGTTACAACTTAATGTTATATATATATATACATGTATGTTAATGTTATATTTGCGCGCTTAACATATAAGTAATTTGGATTATAGTCCCTGTTTCCGAAAAAAATCTTTGACCGACATTGAATTAATTTGGTGTAAACTCGGATTTCGCTCATACATTAATACATTAAATGCTGTTTTGTTGGGCAGGCCTCGTGCAAGCTTTCTGGTTATATAAAAAAAACGACCTTTGTGTACCGAGTAGGGTAGAAGCTTGACCAACACTCGACAAAACCGCTTAAGTTTAAGCCAAGCTTCTCCCGTTCGTATTTCTGACATCGGGAAGCTAATTTTCTATGAAATGTTTTGATTACGATTGCTGGAAGCACAAACCGAGCCTTTACCTGCGATTTGGCCATCGGCATCGAACCGTTGCCCATCCCCGTGCTGCTTCCGACATCATCTCCCGATTCATCGAAGCTGCTGCCGATGAATTGCGGAACGGCACTGATGAAGCACCCGGCTGCGAAGAACAGGGTCAGGACGCCAAGAATCCGTGGTCGATGCTTCTTCGCGCCGACGTACGCCAATGGTGTGACGAGAGCGAGCCCGACAATGTCGTTGGTGGCGAGGAGGAAGCCGGCTTCGGAGCTCTTGAACTTGAACTCCCGTTGGAGTGTTGTCAGGACCCCGGTGCTGTAAGGTCCCTGGGCACCGAAGCAGCAAAACATGGTTAATGAGAGAAGCACGGTGAAGATGACAGGGTGGCGGAAGATGCCGCAGCAGGCGTCTGAAGCCGTCATGTTGAATCGTCTTTCCTTTCTTTCAGTAGACTACAACTCAGCTACGAAACAAAAATCAAAATGGAATTTTAGCATTATATATTCATGAAATAGTATAAACCAAGCTACAAGTAAGAAAAGATTAACGTTTCGTCATAAAAGGATTGCATGACTGTCTTCCCTTTGCTTAAGCCTCTCTTACAACCGGACGTGCGTCTCTAGATGACTCTAGTGCGCCTCTAGTGCGCCTTCGCAATTTCTGGAAGGCACAGAGTGGTCGCAGGGTGAATTCTAATTTCGAGCAGAAGTAAGTGGGAAGTACTTATTAAGTACGTGTGTCTTGCTCAAAGAGTGAATCCCGCACGTGGTCTGCGCGCCTTTTTGGAAGTAGGAAGGAGTAAAGCCTCTCTTACAACCCTTAAGCCTCTCTTACAACCGGACGTGCGTCTTTTGAGGACGTGCGCCTTCGCAATTTCTGGAAGGCGCAGAGTGCTCGCAGGGTGAATTCTAAATTCGAGCAGAAGTAAGCATGTTAAGTGGGAAGTACTTATTAAGTACGTGTGTCTTGCTAAAAGAGTGAGTCCCGCACGTGGTCTGCGCGTAGAAGTAGGAAGAAGTAAAGCCTCTCTTACAACCCTTACACCTTACAACTATTACAAAAGTACTGAGTTAGTGCAATAGGCGGGCGTGTAACGTAGGCGAAACATGAAAAAAAAAACCTGCTGCGTTGAAGCGTACTTTACACGCAAGAGGCTCGTACTTTGTACTCACTTCCAATCTACGTGTTAACAATTTGGGGAATGAGCACACTACATCCGTGTGTATGACTTACTTCCACAGTGCGTGGTGAGTACTTCTACTGTACCTCTGAAGTACGTCACACGTAGACGACGAACGTGATCAGCACCTCAGAAGTATTTGTGTTGAGAAATGTGCTTCCTCCGATTGCATCAACTTTTAATGTAAAAGGCAACGTTGCATACTTCTTGGCAGTGTCACATTGGATCAAAAGAATATTCCACTCAATAATACTATTTTTATTGGAGCAAAAGAGTCAGGTGGAGAGAACAGTTTGAGGAAAATAGAATAACTAATATTCACTCCCCTATATTGCAACATAGACCCACTCTTGATTCCTTCAGGACACACGTATAAATCAAGTTTATGCACTGGCCATAGGAAGAAAAATGTTATAAAATATCTCAGGATTAGTTTCTGTACTCAAGAACGATAATTTTTTGGATTTATATTGCTCATTCTCAAAACCTAATAGCCAATACACGATGTGCCATAAAATTATTAAAAAAAAACATGCCCTGAATGAACTGGGAGTGACGTCTTCTACTAAAGTTGTTTATTTTATTTGCATTATAAGGGGTATATATATTTTGACATTTTTTGTTAGTAGAAGTATTCAACAAGTCATGGAATATGTTCAATTTGAAAACAATTTTGCAAGAAGCCGTTGACTAATCTGCAAGTCGAGACATTCCAATTGTCTACCTTTGTCGTCTTTGGTCTTTGATACCTACGCATAACTCAATTAAGAATTGTTTTAACCTACATAATTCACAAACCGTGTATGACACTTTAATTGCAACAATAGATATTTGTGATTTTTTTTTTACATTTAAGGAAAAATAAGAAAAAATACTACAGGTAAATCAATGGAAACGAACGTAATTTTGCTATGTTTCAATACTTGTGACATGGGGGTAGAAATGAAGTGAAAATCTGGAGAAAAGAATATAATAAGCCAAATTGCCAAATTCAATGATGTCATGAAAGAATTATGCGCTCTTTATTTTGTTCATATTCAAAAAATTGAATCGTTATTTCATCGAATGCATTTTTTCAGAACCTAAACCGACTTTACATTCTTATATGTTATGCTCGCATTCTTGTAATATCTAATTATATAAATATATGAAGTTTGGCAATATCTTATACTTCTTGTTACTCAATTATCTTAGAAAATGATAAAAATGAAGATATAGACAAGCATATGCCTACATGTATATCATCAAGAAATCATAGTTAAATTTCCGGAGGAAATACCAATTTGATGGCAAAGGTAATGTTGTATACTTTTAATGTAAAGAAATTGTTAGCTGTTCACTTATGGCATCAAATTAGCATATATCTAATGTTTTTCATGTGATCAAAACTTCCTGACTTTCTTGTTGGTTTTATCTACATGTATTTATCTATTTACGTATTTATTTTTGTATAAAGGCCCAAAACAAAAGATCAGCAAATTTGCTGTTTGGCGGCATAGCCCTGATAATACAATCATATGACACAGAAAGCATTATTTTTCTTAGCCAGACAAATACAGCTTGGATTAAAAGCAAAACAATCAGACGAACAGATAAAAAATAGTTTGAAGCAAAACGGACGACAAATAAGGAAGTTATGAATATCTTAATGACGTAACTCAACAATGATTTTTCCATGCAAATTGGCAAATTTTAGTCACGTCATGTGCTTCTCTGCAGATAGTTTATTATATCTCATTGCTGTAAAACCCTGTATTTCGACCCCTTCACCGAAAGGAGGACTTCTTTTTTATTCCATAAATACATGGGTGCAGGTGCATGTACTGATTCAACGTTTTAGATGTATTAACATGTATGCATTTGTGGGTTAAAGTGGATGCTAAAGAGCCAAATATGTTTCGAGAAGAGCATAACTTAGGTCATAACACGTGATTAAAATGTTCAGGACTTTTTTTAATGTTTTTTTTTCTGATTTGTATACTTTTTAATACAAGCGAGATTGTTCTTGCCTAGGCTCAGTCATGTTTCCCGATTTTCTTCACACTCTTTTTGTCAGTTTATTACTATAATTGTTATTCTTACTATTATTATCTTCATTATTTCACTACTGTTAAAACTGTTATTTTTAGGTTGGCTCCTTTTCAAATTGCGACTATCTGTCTAATTTGACGCATGAACGTCTTGCGTAAAGTTCAGTACTTCTCAGTTACTTCGTAATTACGATTTCTGACAAGCGCACTACTCACTTGCAACCCACGTACGGTTGTCCAACTTATTGAGTGCGCTAGAAGTAGGAATCTTACGTGCTACTTACTTCTTCCTACTTCTTAAAAAGGCGTACAAACCACGTGCGGGATTCACTCTTTGAGCAAGACATACGTACTTTTTAAGTACTAGTACTTCCCATTTACTTCTGCTCGAATGTAGAATTCACGCTGCTACCACTCTGCGCCTTCCTGAAATTGTGAAGGCGCACGTCCTCTAAAGACGCACGTCCGGTTGTAAGGGAGGCTTTAGAGAGGCTTAAGTGAGACTTTAGAGAGGCTTTAATTTACTATTTCATTAAAGGATTCATCTTCTCGACCTTTGCATCCCGTGATCGTGGATGTTAGCTCTTTCTTTTTCTTTCCCTCTTCAAACAATTTTAGGGAGGATGACTGCCGATTCCTCAACACATGGCTATGCGTATGCTACATAACATGTTCTAATAGAATGTCGACAGTATTCTGTTTGTCGATCATTCATTTCTTTTGGAAATTCTCCATCTCTCCAAAAGGATGGGAAACAGTCCTGAAAAAAAAAACCGGGAATGGTTATAATTTTAAAATGTATTCTGCCTGGGATAACCATGACAAAGAAGAATTGATGTTAAACTATTGATATCCCTATACAAAATGTAAATATTCCCCAAAACCTTAATATACGTTTAAATGATAAAGTTCTCCAACTTATCATCGTTTGAATAAAATGGGAAGAAACAACATGAGCACGACATATTACTTCATAATAGTTTGGTTTTCAACAACTTTATTAATAATTTTTTGAAATCGAAAATCCTACCAGGCATACAATCAGATCACTCAGTTGTTTCCCTTGACTTTAAAGACAATAAATCATTAAGAGGCCCTGGATTTGGGAAATTAAATTGCCATTATTTGAATCATGACTCAGATTTTATTAATACCATAAAGAGTAAACTACAAGAATTTGCAGTATTGCATAAGGACACAAATGTGATCCAAATATTTTGGGGGATACCTTAAAATGTGTAAGTACTGGTGTTTGTATGGAATATACTGCAAGGAAAAAGAAGGAAAAGAATAAAGAAAAATAATAGATTAGTAGACGAAATATATAAGAATTAAAAAAGCAAATCAGTTAATGTAACAATGTAGATAATACGCACCTCGTTAAATTAGAACAATTAGAAGAAGAAGATCTGAACAACGTTTATGATTATGAGACTAAAGGTTTGATTATTCGCTCCAGAGCTCGTTGGCTGGAAAATATTTTTGCAACTTAGAAAATAGGTTTTGGCAGAAAAAGAGCATTTTTCCATAATATATTATAGATGATGATTCGAATATTATATCTGACTAAGCTCAAATTTAAAAAAATATTTATCGATTTTACAATAAACTGTTTTCGATTCATGATGACAGCAATACCTTTGACACATGTCGAGGATGATAAATGAGTTAAGTGAACTGTCTCTCACTCGCCTTAAAAAATGTATTATTTGAAACTATTTCGTAATTAGGTCTCGTTAAATTTTTCTTTGATACTGTTATTTATTAGTTGACTTTTTGACTGTGATAATACTTTTGTCATAGTTCCACCCTGCTCGTTCTATGACACTCGCTATCAAAAATGTATTATTTGAAACTATTTTGTAATTATGCCTCGTTAAATTTTTATTTGACACTGTTATTTATTAGTTGAACTTTGGTCTATGATCATACTTTTGTCATAGTTCCACCTTGCGCGTTATATTATACTCGCCTTCAAAAATGTATTATTTTGAATTATTTTGTAATTATGTCTCGTTAAATTTTTCTTTGAAACTGTTATTTATTAGTTGAACTTATGACTCTGATGATATTTTTGTCATAGTTCCACCTTGCGCGTTCCATTATGCAGGACCGTAAATTGGGGCCCTGCATTTCTATCTTGCGTGATTTTTTTTCTGCAGCCATTCTCAATTTTCCTTGCAGCTTTCTTATTTTATTTTTTCTTTGTTAGCAGTTGCATTGTTTCATTATGGTTATGGTAGTTGTACCTTGATATTGATTTATTAAACTTCATTGACATAAACAAAAATAAAAATTCTGTTCACATAAGGGAAAATACCTTGTATTATTTTTCTTCAGGAATTTATTACAATGTAAATGTTTTATTTCTTCTCTAATTCTTTTATAATATATATGATTTATATGGCGCTAAATCTATTTCTCACGAAAATGCTCAAGGCTCAATTAGGCTTATTATGGTTATAATAGTTGTACCTTGTATTATTTTTCTTCAGGAATGTATTACAATGTAAATGTTTTATTTCTTCTCTCAATATGGTAATATAGTGAGGCGGATAAGCTGACCAATTGTGCACTTTTTGATACAAGCACCAAATTTGGCACAAATGTGCATTAATGCATTGCAAACATTTCCAGATATTGGGCCACTCAAAATTCCAGCCTTGATGGCGGCCATTTTGGATTTCAAAATGGCCGCCATTTGAAAACTATTTTTGCGATTATTGTTCATTTATTGCTGCTGTTGACTTGAATTGAGTGTCTAAATATATGTTTTAGGGGGCAGGGAACTCAATGGTAACATTATACACTGCGTACTTATCGTAATTAGCGGCCATATTGGATTTTAAAATGGCCGCCATGTGAAAACCATATGTCTATTAAATGCGGTGATAACGTTGCTATCAACTTGATTGTGGTGTCTAAATATATGTTTTAGGAGACAATGAATGCAATAGTAATAATCTGCATTGAATGTTTTAAACCGTTCAGCGGCCATATTGGATTTCAAAATGGCCGCCATGTGATAAACCATGTTTCAGATTTTAAGGTTGTAATGCTGCTCTCAACTTGATTGTGGTGTCTAAATATATGTTTTAGGAGACAAGGAATGCAATCGTTATACTCTGCATTTAGTATTTTAAATCGATCAGCGGCCATATTGGATTTCAAAATGGCCGCCAGGTGAAAACCATGTCTATAAAATACGGTTGTAATGTTGCTATCAACTTGATTGTGGAGTCTAAACATATGTTTTAGGAGACAAGGAATGCAATAGTAATAATCTGCATTGAGTATTTTAAACCGATCAGCGGCCATATTGGATTTTAAAATGGCCGTCATTTCAAATACCCATTTACGGTCATCTGTGAAGTAAATGCTGAGTTATAGGCTATTTTCTATTTGCTGCTTTTCACTCCACTCCAATGTTTATATGCAGTGCTAGGAGGCAATGATTCACGTAAAATATGATTTTTCTTTGTTGTTGTTTTTCTCTTTTTTTACCACCGGATCACCATATTTTATTTCAAATAGCCATTCATTAAAGGGAGACTCCACTGAGACATCGATGTGCTTTCAGTGAATGGAAAAAAAATACATTGATCAAAATAAGAATTTAAGCAAAATCCGACAATCCATTCAACAGTTATGAATTTTCAAAGTTTGATTACTACCGCTCATGGGCTCCTTAAATTGTCAACCTAAAGGCACAAAATGGCTGTCAACATGTAAAACTCCACATGAACTTTGTATACGCAGAAATTTCTCATTTTCTTCTTTTTCTGGAATAGTAGACAATTGTACTTTTCCGTTTGAATAGAATATGGACATTTTGATTCAGCATGCATTTTGTAATGAATCCTGCTTATTCCTTGTTTAAATTCTTTAAGAGGGACAAAATGTAAAATTTGGTGTACAAAGTGAATGGAGAGTTCTCCATGTTGGCAGTCATTTTGTACCTCTAGGTTACCAATTTAAGGAGCTCATGAGAGGTGGAATTAAAAACTTGGAAAATCCATAACTTTTGAATGAATTTTCAGATTTTGCTAAAATCTGTACGGTTTGATCATTGTATCATTTTCCTTCCACTGAGAGCTCATCTATCTCTGGATTAAGGTCCCCTTTAAGTTGTTGGCATGCTGGCCTAAGGACCAAATGAATAAATCTGGGGGTGGTTAAGGTGGTAGTAGTAAGTGTATGTGTAGTTTCATTGGCAGTGATACAGAAATATGGCATTTATTTTTCATCCTCATGCATGGTTGCCTGGAAACCAACAGGGATTTTTTATCAAGAAAGTGCCCGGAGCAACCGTGTCAAAGAGGTTCAGAGTATCTTCTGGCGGGTGAACATCAACATCAGACATAATTGCCTGAAGGTTACATCTCAAGTATTCACATTACAATGTGGAAACCACTAACCAACTTGGGCAAATTCTGTAAACTTGGAAATGGTCCAGCGTCATTTCACGCGGACAGTCTCGATGACGGTTGCAGCCATATCGAGGACTCCCTTCGAGTGGACAGCAAGAAGACTGAGCTGTTTAGGTTCCTCCTCCCTTTTTGGTATGGTTTGGCATGGGAGGACAGGCAACTTGCTACTAATGAGAGGCAGAGTACAGCTAGCCATGTCTTCCAGATATGACCTCACTTGCCTCATTTAAAAATGCAGAGGACTGTTCTTCTTTGATATTATAAACAAAAAGAAAAAAGATAGAAGCCTGGTTACATCGCCAAGTGTCTTAATGAAGGCGACTCAGACCTTGTTTGACTTCGGTTTGCCAGGTCCCTTGGATCTCCTACGTATAGGCACTGGAAAATAATGTGGCATGCAGATTGCTCAGTTATTCCACACTGATAATCAGCTGATGTCTTAATTGGCCCACTCCACATTGAAGTCAGAGGGGCACATGCTTTGCGGGAAAAATTGACACCTAGGTTGTGTTTCATAAAAGCTGCGCGGAGATGTACGCCCGACTTGTTACCGTTCTTTCTGTGCAATCTAGCGCGAGCCAACAGTTATCATTAAGTGCGAGAAAGGATCACCAGAATATCACAGTCATGCGTAGATCTACGCACATCTTTATGAAACACAAACCTGATGAATCTTCGTACCAGGGGTCATCATCAAGTGGACAGAAATTGTTGTCTTTTGCCAAGATTCCATTCCCTTTTCAGGTTGAAGTCAGTATCCATAAGGGATGAAATTTAGGTGACAGTACAGACTAAGTTCTGTGATGTGTGATCACTCAATAAGTGGTGGTCGTGTTGTTGAGTCTCCATGGTGAGCATAAATTATGATGGCCGCTTGGAAAAGCAAGGGGATAAGCAAGGGGTTGGTTCCACAAGTATAGGAATTGCAACAAGAGGACAACATACGGCTGGCATTCGGAACAATTTGGTTTCCGATACCTTGCAAATGAAATATGGCAGCTAGACTATGACCAGAGAAGGTTCGTTCACTGTCAATTGTTCAACCTCTACTTTGATCCGACACTGTGTCCAGCATTTCCAGAAGTAAACTTAGGCTACATTGGCAGTGTAGATGAGGGTTGAATTTAAGTTTTCGTTTTTGTCTCTGCTGTAGTTGTCCTCTGCGTCAGAGCAATGAGAGATCATACTGTATGCTCAAACCAGTAATTGCACGGACACTGACCGCAGAAATGCTGCTCCCTCCAACGGAGGCAGTTTCGGCGGTAAATGATGNTCCCCCCCCCCCCCCCCCCCCCCGGTCACAGAACATCAAAAAAAGCCCGGTCTGGTTAGAGTTAAAGAGGGGCAGAAAAGGCCCCCTCATTTTCCTTGCTTCAAAAATAGACCAGTCTTTTTAGGGTTAAATGTACAAAACTTTATAAATATATTTTTTTTTAATCTGAATAATTCAAATTTTATATGATCAATTTAATATGATTTACAGGGGTGAAATATAACAACTGGAGAAGAAGGAAGAGAATGGGTTTACCCAAAGTATCAGCAATCCACAAGCAAATACATCGGCCTGTGACCTAGCTTTGAGACCACAGTTGATTTCTGGAGCTGTGAAATGGATTCCTGTCCCCTCCCCTCCCCTCCCACCCGAAGAACATGGTCTGAAATAGCCCAGTTTGAATAGGATTAGGCTATAAAGTCCTCAGATATTGCCACAGACAACTACTGAAATTAGCCTTCAGATTGACCCATTTTTGCTTATACTTGGAGTCACATTCTAGGAAATTTGTAAAGATATTTGTAAAGATTTTGTGCACACAGAGATGACTGGAAGTAGACTTACCAAGTTATAAGTGCCTAATATCGGTATCGTAATTACTTGATATTGGGGAGAATTCTGCAATAGAATTTGACACAGGGAAAAAACTCTGGCAAAAAGTTTTTTTATGGCAAAACGTTTTCTGTACTGGCAACTGAGTTATGTAATTGAATCAAAGGGAACATTACCCAGAGTATGAGCAATCCACATGCAAAGATATCAGCCTGCGACGTAGCTTTAAGACCACAGTTGACTTCAGGGGCTGTGAAGCGGATTCCGGTCTGCGTAGTGAAGCCTTTCAGCGCTGCCTCGCTCTGTGGGATGGGATAGAGATATAAATAACTCCTCAAATTGGCAATACAAAAATTTTGCTTTTTACATAATTTTTTTTAATCAGCCCGAGAGCATTGAAAGAGTGAATATCCTCCAATAATCAACCACTTTTCTTCCCAAAATTAGCAACACCAGTTTCCTGTTTCTGTGGTGGAGCATTTCATTACTACCTCACTATGGGGGAGGGATGTAGATATCATTACTGCATAAACTCCTCAAATTGGCAATACTAACATTTTGTATTGCTATTTTAAGTCAGACAGATCACCTTGTATCTCCTCCAATGACCAATTACTATTTCTTTCCCAAATTGGCAACACTTCAGTAGCTGTGAAGCGGAATCCCGTCTCTATGTTGAAACATTTTTAATACTGCCTCACTCTAGGTGAGGGAGAGGAGTACAGAGAAAAGATTATTAAGATGAGGTATGATATATTCCAATGGAATTCAATCATTGTTTCTAATACAAATTGATAATACTACTGATATTTCTTTTTTGGGGGGTAGGAGGGGGGGGGGGGAATAAAGTCAATATTGAATAGTTTCATTTCAAACTACCTTTCAAAATCGTACACCAACATATTAAACCGGTTTAGGCAGAACATTGATTCTGTTTGGGCTCATGAATTTTCAGTCAAGTATCATCTGAGAGTATGATTTAAATTGATGTGAGTGTAAACGTGAGGGAAAGTGAGATTTATATGGAATGGAAGAAAATTAAATGAAAAGAGAGAACTATCAGTAGAATACTGTAGAGGACAATAATAAATGTACATACATTTTTTGCAAATTCACTGAATTTCAGATCTTTTTAAACACTAGCAAATTGTTTATCTTCACGTTTTGAAAGATTTTTGGACACAAGCATATGGGCATTCTAATGAGTGAACATTTTAGCAAGTTCATGATCACCAAATTCACGAAAAATAAAACTTCAGGTAAAAAATTTCAGCTTATACAGTCATGGGAGAGCATGCAATACAGTATTAGACAAAAAGGCCATTTTCTTCCTTTTTTTTGCCAGATTTGAAGAGATGAAAATAAGATGTTTGATTTGATTTGATTTTAATTTGATTTATAACCCATGAAAGCAGACAAGGCTTATTTCCATGTGGCTTATNGGAATCTCCCAGCGATACAACCTGGGGTGAAAGAGACTTTACATATCTGGATCAAATTTATTAGGAGAGCAGAGACCTAAGAAACCTGCAGATCCTACCCAAGTTAGACCTGTTCCCTAATCCGTTGGGAGTTTTTTAGACCGAAAGATGACCCACATTATTGATTAGGACATTGAAATTTGTGAGACAATGTTTTGAGTAATTTCTAGGGGCGCTCATCATCGTCATCATAATCATCATCATTATCATTATCATCATCATCATTTTGAAATTGTATATGGCAGCCTATTGGTAAAAAAATGTATACAATTAATTCAACACTCCTATATTGGTAAAGGAATACACATTGCAGATTGTTATCAATGGATTACTTGCCCTCTAAAGAACAATTACATAAAGACATGCAAATAAAGTCAGTGGCGCCATTAGACAAACACTGACAGAAGTGCAAATTAAGATTTTGAATGATAGCTATTTTGAATTTCAAAATGGCCGTCATTTGAAATCTAATGCGATAAAAAAAATGCAATGCAGATCATTACAATTGGATTCCTTGCCTCCTGGATCATATATATAGAAACCAGGATGAAGTCAATAGAACTCCCAGATGAGTGCAAATGTAAATACAAAAGCGGCCATTTTGAAGTCCAATATGACTGTCCAATGGTTGAAATTATGTATTGCAGATTTTTACCATTGGATTCCTTGCCTCCACAAACATATATTTAGACCCCATAATTGAGTCAACATTTTTGCAGCATTACACCTACAGATAAGAACACATGTAGATTTCAAATGGCGGCCATTTTGAAATCTAATCTGGCCGCCCATTTGTTAATGATATGTAATGCAGACTGTTACCATTGGATTCCATGCCTCCGAAAGCATGTATTTAGACACTAGAATCAATTAAATATCAGCATTTCTCGAACAGATAATTGCAAATGTAGATTTCAAATGGCGGCCATTTTGAAAGCCAAAAATGTTTAGAACATGCTAAAGTACCTATGTGCCAAATTTGGTACTTGTATCACAAAGTGCACAATCCTGAATTTGGAACCTAAGCCGCCTCACTACACGGTTTTATTGGCAACTCAGCCCCAGGTTAAGATTGAATGATTTCATATGACGGCCATTTTGAATTACGATATGGTTGTCCATTGGTTGAAAATACAATGCATATTAGTAATTTGATTCATCAGCCCCAAAACATACATTTAGATCCCAGAATTGAGTCATTAACATCACCACACCCACAGATATTCGCAAATGTCGATTTCACATGGCGGCCATGTGAAATCCAATATGGCGGCTAATTGGCAGAAAATATATACACTATGGAGATTGCTACCATCGAATTCCTTGCCCATAAAAACATATATTTAGATACCAGAATCAAGTCGATAGTATCATTGGAGCCAGAGGTAATCACAAATGTAAATTGCGAATGGCGGCCATTTTGAATTCCAAAATGGCCGACTTGGAAACGGAATTTTGAGTGGCCCAATATCTGAAAACGTTCGTAGCATGCAAATTTACCTGTGTGCCAAATTTGGTGCTTGTATCAAAAAGTGCACAATTCCTCATAATATTGGAGCTAAACCGCCTAACTATATGGGCATTGTAATGAGTGAACATTTTAGCAAGTTCATGATCACCAAATTCACGAAAAATAAAACTTCAGGTAAAAAAATTAAGCTTATACAGTCATGGGAGAGCATGCAATACAGTATTAGACAAAAAGGCCATTTTCTTTCCTTTTTTTGCCAGATTTGAAGAGATGAAAATAAGATGTTTGATTTGATTTGATTTTAATTTGATTTATAACCCATGAAAGCAGACAAGGCTTATTTCCATGTGGCTTATCTATGTCAAGAAACCATCAGAAATGATTAAATTTACTCACTGTATTCATAGTGAAGTCGAATTCAGATAGGTATGCAAAGGTGTAAGATTTCTGTTCCTTGTCTTCTCTCTGTTCTAGGAGAACGTTTCGTGGATGCACCCCGCCATGGACAAAGCCTAGTCTGTGTAGACCCTCTAAGGCTAGGAGTACATCTCTGTGATTGAATGGGTAGAGAAGAGATTAAGATGTGTCTTTACATGAGATCTGCCATTGATATCTGGGGTACACTAGGGATAAAATAAATTCATCAGCATTATCATCATCACCTTCATTGTAATCGACATCATCTTCATCATCACCACCACCATCATCATAAACACTATCATCATCAATCAACAATATCACTGCCACAACCACCACCACCATCATCATCATAATCATCATCATTATCATGATCATAATCGTCACCAACATAATCCCCATCATGAAATTCAGAAAGGTAAGCAAAGATGAAGGGTTTCTGTTCCTCGTCTTCTCTCTGTTCTAGGAGAACGTTTCGTGGATGCACTCCGCCATGGACAAAGCCTAGTCTGTGTAGACCCTCTAAGGCTAGGAGTACATCTCTGTAATTGAATGGGTAGAGAAGATGTTAAGATGTATAATTCTATGGAACAACATCATTCTGATTAAGGGCAGCGCTTAGATTGTTGTCGTCATTACCTACATCATCATCATCATCATCATCACCATCACCACCATTGTGGATGAGCGCATAAAGATGTTGTTTACAAGAACTCCTGAAAACGCAGTAGAATATATTCAAATATTTTCTGCGCTATATAAATGTTATGTTATGTTTTGTTATATCATTTCCATCACCACCATCATCTTCAACAACATAATAGTCACCAACACCACCAGTATTATCATCATCATCACCATCACCATTACCATCACTATCACCATCATCATCATCATCATCATCATCATCATCATCATCATCATCATCATCCTCCTCCTCACCATCATCGTCACCATCATCATCACCACACCCATCACCACTTCCATCTTCATATTTTCATCATCATCATCATCATCCTCTTCATCATCCCCGCTGCCGCCACCATCATCATCATCATCATCATCATCATCACCACCACCACCACCACCACCACCACCCTCATCATTCTACCAACATTCTATAATCAAAACCAATAAGTGTCCTCCTTACTTGCAAACTCCGATGACATCACTTCTCGTCATTGCATCCCTCTTGGTGACGGCTGATTCCAGATTACCAAGTCCGACGTACGGCAACTGAAGGAAGAGCTGTGAACCATCAGTCTCCTTGTACACTGCGCGGAGCTTCAAGCAGTTGGGGATGTCAATCATGGAGTATCTAATCATTTCCTTTAGTGTGTTCTCATTGGGAAGGTGGATGATCTACAACAATAAATCAAGAGGAAAACAAAGACTTTATTGTTGGATACTATTTCATAAGCCAACATTTTAGCGAACAGTACAGTATAATGACTGTATTACATTGGAGCGATTCGGAACAAAAAGCAGAGACTGAACTTTAAAATTTGCTGGGGAGCAATAAATAGCTTTCCTATGGGCTCTCAAGGAGAATTTTAGGGGAGCTAAGTTGGGTCTCCATAGAGTAAGATTAGGGTTACAAGGAGCTCTATAAATAACTCTCTCAAAAGCATTTTTTGAAGGGAGCTTTAGGAGAGCAATCACTCTCAACCCCCTTCTATTTTAGTCCCTGAAAAAGCCCTTTCTATTAAGCCACACGCATTTAAAATTAGGAAAGTTTCAAGGAATCAATATTCAAAATAGCCCGTATAACTTTAATGTCCAAACCTTGATAATGCTGACTGGCTTTCCGTTCACTTTGGCCACCTTCACTGTAGACTTCGGACAGCCGGGTACGGGTGAAAGGTCAAAGTACGTCAGGTCACGACCTTCTTTGACAAGTCCATTCGTCTCCTGTAAAATATTACACAAGAAATTAAAAATAATTGAGATAAAACAAACACGCAACTTGCATGCAGATTTGGTGGTCACCTGTCAATCAAACACCCTATACGGGCTGATTATTATTTGTATAGATGCAAAGCAGAGATTGACTACTCAATACACTTAGCACTGTTCTAGGCAATCAACATCTACCTGGCCTTCACCCATCTCACTTGTACGTCAGACAGACCAACCCATATTACAGTAAAAGAGGAATGATTTGCTGGAAAAAAGGAAAATACCATATTTACCATACGGCCGTGTCGTAGAATTATCAAGAGAAATAGAAAAACTCTTGAAATGGCTTTAAAATCTCTTAAAATTGTCAAAAATCCATGTTCTTTCCTCGAAATTCCAAATGGTTAGGTCTGCGTACACCCCCTCAACTACTGCAACGGCAACAGCCACCCCCACTCTGAACACAACTGCCACCAGCACTGCTGCTAACAAACAAAGCTATGCAAACACAGTCTCTACCTCTATATATGGGCGGTGCTTCAC
>BQKZ01005070.1:1635-21153 GCA_036244855.1 Temnopleurus reevesii | reverse complement strand
ATTTTGTTGACCAGTGTTATTATTTGTAAAGATGCAAAGCAGAGATTGACTACTCAATACACTTAGCCCTGTTCTAGGCAATCAACATCACCCATCTCACCCATCGCTCGTACGTCAGACAGACCAACCCATACTATAGAAAAAGAGGAATGATTTGCTGGAAAAAAGGAAAATACCATATTTACCATACGGCCGTGTCGTAGAATTATCAAGAGAAATAGAAAAACTCTTTTGAAATGGCTTTAAAATCTCTTAAAATTGTCAAAAATCCATGTTCTTTCCTTGAAATTCCAAATGGTTAGGAGGTCTGCGTACACCCCCTCAACTACTGCAACGGCAACAGCCACCCCCACTCTGAACACAACTGCCACCAGCACTGCTGCTAACAAACAAAGCTATGCAAACACAGTCTCTACCTCTATATATGGGCGGTGCTTCACCAAATCATTCTTAAAGTTTGGATCGACTTTTTAAAAAAGACAGGAATACGTTAATTATTGTAATTTGCATAAGATTCTTTATCATTCAGCCAAAGAACTGATACCAGTTGTGCATAAAGTTTCTCGTATCTTGGTTAAACACCGCCCTGGTCAGACAAGGCCAAATAATTTGATGTTCAGAGGGGTCACTATCCTTACGGACCTTCCTCTGGCATGTGGGGAATTCCATATGGTCTGTAACGGAATTACAGCGTTATAGTGACTTACCAAGAACCTGGTGATGCGAAAATTTGGGTACATGACAGGAAGCTCAGGAAAGTGCCTTGAAGCGAGCTCTGACAGTTCCCTCTGAAAGAAAAGAAGGATATTTAATATTCACTTAAAATCTATTGAGACTACATGCATAGATGTGCTTTATTTCACAACAAAATCAAGATAGTGAACATCATATTGTAAATATTGATTTTTTTTAAAGTAAGAAATATGTTATACAACTCAAATAAGTTAACGATCACTTTAATTTGTACCACTTCAGAATGGTCCCACATTTCCGAATATGTACTGGAGTGAGGGATATCGTTCATAAACTTAAACCAATCCATGCAAGGGCTTAACTGGAATTTGCTCCTTTTGTCCCTTTTATGTGTTATGATGGACAGAGTTAAGTGTACAATTTATTTAATTTGCTCATGAAGAATGTAAAAACAAGGTTGAATATCCTGTGGACGTGAAACAAATTGTACATAAAGCCAACCGCACACCTTACGTTAGGCTCATGAAGAAAGTGTATTTGTGTCTCTCAGAGGCATTGGAACACATAGAAAATCTTTGAGGTTCTGAATACTCAGATTAATATCAAAATCAAGAAAATTTCATAATGCAAACTTTTTATATCAGAAGGAACACCAAATCCGCTCGGAGTCATAAGAAAGTCGGAGCAGCTCAAGCAGTCTTGCCTTCGAATTGAAACTGATTTGTCCCTTGCACCCCGTATATAGCTTATTAACGCATTGAAATCATACATGTCGTATTACTATTAGTTTTCAGAACAAGAATAGAGGAGATTTTATTTGTAATATTGCCCACATGGAATGCTGCTACAATTTTTTTCCAAAATTGGGTCTTAAGATAATCGTAAGGTGTGTGACGGCCTTTAGGATTCTCACCAGTAACGAGTCTTCCTTCTGATAGAGGTTCCATAAATTCTCCTGGATCTTGTGTATCTGATCATTTTAGGCCCCCCCCCCAAGATCTCGGCCGTTAGTCCAGAGATTGCCGCAAACGCAAACATTTGCACGCTGGTAGAGTGGAATATAAACTTGAAGACTGTATAGTTCGGTCTTCGGAAAAATTTCCCAAATCATTGATTATGCTAATGTATGCGTAAATGCATGATGATTGGTAATAAATTTATGCTCTTCTGACTCTTAATGCTTAATACATAAGGCCTCTCACCAGTAATGAGTCTTCCTTCTGATAGAGGTTCCATAGATTCTCCTGGATCTTGTGGATCTCATCATTCAGCTCCTTCATAGACTTTTCATCCTGTTCCTCAGAGTCCTACAATACAGAAAAAAACCATAACAAATGTCAAAATTATAAAGATGACCTGAAAACGGCCGACTCTCTGATAAATCTAATTAGGCGGTAACTAAACTGTTGTTGCTTGAAACTACAGTTTACTTTATGTCTTTTAATTCTGTTCAATATTGGCAATATTGGAAGGGGAAACAAACGTTTGTACATACTCTTTTAATAATTTCTTTCAGCAAAGTATTGAGGTACATGCCAATGAAGTTCACTGAATAACACTTCATTCAATTTGTAAAATTTGGCAAGTTTTTTACTTGTTGATCAATGTAGCAGCTGTACAAAGTTTCTGCCTCTAAGATTTCCAAGAAATAGTGTGAGCCTTGATATACCATTGAAACTATAACAAAAAATCTGATAAAATCTCTTTGAGCCACTCTAAGAAGCCAGCTTATGAGTTTTGTTGCTCACCTACAAGGCACTGAACGGTCAGGCACCCTTCTACTTGTCTGAATTATTATCGTTTAAGTCGAACAAATATTCCCACAATTTACGAAGTGGACAGGACAAACTTATTCTAAAATTACCACATCTTAAGACAAAAAAGACACTTGGTGACTGCGCCTTCAGCTGTGCTGCTCCAAAACTTTGGAACAAATTGCCAATAGAAATAAGATCATCTCCATCTGTAGTTGTTTTTAAAAGCTTGTTGAAAACTCATTTATTTCGTGAAGCTTTTCAATAATATCTTGTAACTTATGCATTATTTTAGTAACAATATCCACAGACCCTAACATCACAGCGCAGTAGAGTATATCCATATAGTATCTGCGCTATATAAATTATCTAATTATTATTATTATTATTATAGAGTTTGTGTTGTGTTTCAAAATGCTGTGCGTAGATCTAATCACGACTCTCCTAGTGACTGGTGACCCTTTCTCGAACTCAAAGAGTCACACGTCAGAATCATGCGTAGATCTACACAAAGCTTTCAGAAAGATGATCCTAGAGTTAAGCACAACTCTACGAACTGGTAACCCGTCGGTCTTTGATGTTCTCCATTCTCAATACACTTTGTCACATTTTGAGTTCAGTCAATATGCTCATTTTTCTCAAATTCAAACCTATCCTAAATTTCGAAGAATTCGCATCTATTTAACCCTATTCTAACTGGGGGGTCCCCATCCATAAAAATTTTGCGATCACTCCGCAAGATTTTTTTCACTGTGAGACTCACCTACTTTTTTTCTTTCAAGTCTTGTGCAACTTTTAAGATAGTTTTCGCGAAAATCGGGCATGTAGTTATGTCGCCACGCCACATACAAAATAATAAAATAAGAATACCTCTTCAAAGTCTCTCTTGTCAGCCAGCTTATGTCTGAGTTTGGATCTGAGTCCCTTGATCTCCTTCATGACCGTCTGCAGACATGACACATCAGGTTTGTTGTTCAGCCACGGATTGAGCTGGGCAGCCAAGTTGGCTTAGTTTCCACAGACTTGATCCAAGCTTGCCAACGTCTGTTTCTCTTTGACCATGGCAGTTACGAGAGCCTGTACGGTGGACGAGATCACCTCCACTTCTCTTACGTCGAGCTCCTGTACAAAATTTTGAAATAAAACAAAATAATTTATGAGATCATAGACTGAAAATTCCTACATGACAAATATGGAATTTAAAAAAAATTGGATATTGAAATCCCCGTCTGGCTAACATCAATTTCTGTTTTACCATGGCAGTCACATGAATAAGCATGATGGACTAGATCACTTCAACTTCTCTCACATCTAGCTCCTGTTAAACTTTCAAATTATAAGAAAAGAATTTAAGAGACTGAGTAAATCAATGCATTTTTCTACATGTTATAAATGGATGACATTTCTAGTTCTTATTTGGATGCTAAAATTCCAGACTAGCCATTCCTGTTTTTCTTTTACAATAGTCTTCATGAGAGCTCACACCATAGACAAGATCAGCTCAAACTCCCTTGATCCAAATTGAAATATGAATTAGAATAAGAGAAAAGAATGGAAGATATTAAGCAGACTTATTATGCTGATTTAGTATGCAAAGTGTATACTGCAATGGGGCACCCAAGAGTTTCTCACCAAGGAACAAAAAAAATATGTTCAAATCCTGACACAACACACTATTGTCAGATAATGAAAGCAGTATCCATTGAAACATCCCAGATATGATGATGGCCTCTTTTATAGCGCCAGTCACCACCTAATCACTACCTAGTGACTGTCCTAATCAGTGCTACGATTCATCTTTCAGTTCAAGAAATCCCAGTAGAAGTACAATTTGGTTATTCTTGTAACGACAAGGGAGGGGGGAAGAGATAGGTCTTAAGGTAGTACTATTTCAAGAAGCCCACATCATAGACATATCTAGAGAAGTGCAGGAAAGTATAAGTACTGATGTTTTTAATGTGGTACATTTCACAGTGCCTTCTACTGAACTTCTACTTCTATACTCAATAAACGCTTGTTCAGCAAATGATGAGGAGTACTTTTACGAGGTAGTGCTTTAAAGGGGAACTACACTCGGACATTAAATTGCTATCATTAAATGAAGAAAAATAAGATGAACAAACTGTGAAAATTTCAGCAAAATCGGACAATCCATTCAAAAGTTATGAATTTTCAAAGTTTTGATTTACACCCCTAATGGGCTCCTTAAATTGGCAAACGTACAAGCAAAAAATGGCTGCAAACATGAAGAACTCTCCATTCGCTTTGTACACAAAATTTCACATTTTCCTCTTTTTCCAGAAAAGTAGATAAAATTTTGTTTCTTCGGTGAAATATATTATAGCCACATCAATTCTGCAAGCATTCCAGAAAGAACGGTGTTGATTCTTCATTTGAAATATGATATTGATCCATTTTCAATAAATTTATATACAAAGTGAATGAGGAGTTCTCCATGTATGACATCACAGATTATGCTGCCAATTCAAGGATGCTCAGCATAGGTGGAAATAATAACTTTGAAAATGTATAACTTTTGAACGGATTATCCGATTTTGCTCAAATTTTCACAGTTTGTTCATCTGATTTTTCTTCATTTACTGACCGTACATTATTGTCTGGGTGTAATTCCCCTTTATTAAGGAAAGGCGCCAGATACTTTCTAATGAGTGCCCTTCCACGGCTACAGAGGGCCATTTTCAGCGGGTCTCCATCCTCACTTGACCTCTAGATTTATTCATATCCCCACTCATTTCCATACCTGAATTCATAATCAAAGATTTCATACCTGCTTCTTTTGTAAAGCAGTCTTGTCGGCCAGCTCGATGGAGGGATTGTATCCATGGACAGTGAACGTTAGTTCTGTTTCCATGGTATGGAGGAAATCATCTCGAAGCTTGTCGGCAGAATCGAGACATGGTGATGACGTGTCATCAAACAGAAAGGACTGCAAAAAATAAGCATGAATAATGACGCAGTTTCAACATATCACTCAATCTGAAAATGTGATGAATCTTCGCCCAATTTGTGATCATAACACTTAATCTGATGGTATTCTAATACTGTGGTATACTTTCTTTGATACAGCAATGTTGCAAACACAAATACAAGTACCACATCATGCAACAACCCCAAATGTGGAACATGAAAATGGACAATTACTCGGTGACAAACTAGAAATCAGGTGAGGTTAGCAACCGAACACCTGTATCCCCCGATTCCATGGTCCACAAGGAAATCTAAACTATTTTTTCCATACCATGGTTACCATAGCAACGATTACTCATGTAGAGTGTATACAAGATAAAATATTCCCTCAGAGAGGGAATTCTGCTAGTTGGCAGCTCTGCTCAAGTAAATGTAATAAAGATCTCCTACCTTGTTCATATCAGTTAGTAGCTCGCACCATTCAGTTCTCAGTTCATCAGTCGCAGCACGGAGAGGGGATATATGATCACACCTTCCATCCTGTACAAGAAATATTGAAAGTATTATATCAAAGACTACTTGTGATAAAAGTTGCTCATTGTATATATTCAAGAAGAAATTGGAGTCATATCTTCTCCTGCATTAATTTATCCTCTTCTGTTTTCAATCGATGTAGCCTACTTATTCTTTCAACGTTGTTTTTAACTATGTTTTATTATGATAAATATGTATATTTTCAGATGTTATAATTTGTCTGCGTTTTAATTTGTGATTTGTAATCTATATATAAATTTGTAATCATTTGTATGGAAATTTGTAAACATCATTGTGAATATTGTAAATATTGAAAGTGGAAAATAAAATAAATTCAAATTCAAATTCAAATCATGTAGTGTGAACTCTCCCTACGTTCAGAGCAGAATATCCACATACCAAAGATGCCACAAGGATAATATGAAATTTCCTAAAATAGTGAGCAAATTGGCAAAAAATTGTCACTTATCTATACATTTGTACACAAGCATCTAACCATTATTTCCAGAAATCAAGAAATTTCGAGACAAGTTGCATATCTGATGAATCAAGAACTGATCAGCAAAGTTAGTATCCATTGACAGATGACCAACAATGCCCCCTTACAGTACTTAGAAAAAAAACACACAAGAAAATATAAATAAATAAATAGATTAATAAACAAATAAATAAACAACTGAAATTAATAATTATATAAACAAATGAAATAAATAAATCATTGAAAACAAATAGATTATTAAAGGGTAAGCGTAAATCTATGTTTAATTACAAAAAAATTGTTAGGGTGCCCTTCATTCCTAAGGAGAGAATAATTTTTATTTTATAGCAATGCAAGACAGTGTAATTAATAAATGTTGTACAGTCACTCTAAAAGAACTATGAAGTTCTATCATTTGTAGTTGTGGAAACGTATCAGGAAAAATACTAATCGTAACAATAACAGCTTCATCCTGGAAATGTCTACTGAGTATAATAAGTATAAATAGGAAATAATAAGATCGTAAACATATCCAAGAAATTATTATACAGAATTTTTGTCATGATCGACATGCTTGCAATATTTCAGATATATTTATCTGGAACCTAAGTGCTACAGCCATTACTGAACATGTCTTCCAAGTAAAGATTGTTAGAAAAGTCTGCAAAATTAATGTAGTCAAACCTGTCTATAGTGGACACCAAAAGCAAGCAGAAAATGTGGCCAATGTAGACAGGTGACCTCTATAGACATGTTCTATAACACACATCTCAATTAGAAGGAACAAATATAGGTGGCAACTAAAGACAGGTGGCTACTACGAAGGTTTGACGGTAATTCGCGCTTTTATGGTTGTTCAACATCCGGGTATATTTCTAGTACAGAAGTGATCTCGCGCAATTCAAACAATGTGGATTCGAAAAATACCCTGATGATACTCTCGGATATGAACAACCTTGAAGCATTGTCCAAAACTTACAAGCCAAGCCTGGTACTCATCAAAGCATTCCATGTCAGCTACCCCCTGGTCTGGCTGCATAACTTTTGAAGGGTCGAGATACATTACGTACTCAGACTCTAACTGTGTCACCATAGTCTATAAACACAAAGAAAGGGATGAAAAACCAACAAAATAAATTAAGCAAACTAATAATAAATGCAAAAATAGAAAAAGTTGCAAGACAGATGTTTGAGGAAATAAGGTTGATAGGTGCAAGTTATATCATTGTGTGTATTTTGTTGATGTATTCATGTACACAGATAGCAATGTGTGTGAACCCAACTTTATTTGTTTGGGTAAATTTTTTGTGGTTTTTAAGCAAATTAAAGAGATATTGAAATTGACTTAGGGATTGCTAGTTATTAGATTATTCTTTGGAAACATATCATAAAAGCAATTGACAGCAAATACAAACTTTCAAATGACCAATGATTTGAGAATTGGTATGAGCATATGTTTGTTTGTGTTTGTTTGGCAAAATAAAATATTTGAGAATCATAACAGCTTCTAGAAAATGAGTATTGTTCGAAGAAGTTTTGTATTTAGTCTAGTACACATTATTTGTCTACGATATCAACAGAATTATAGACAGAAAGACAATACATGCAAAAATAAAAATAGATAAGTGAAAAAAAGTACTCAAGAAACCCATGCAACAATGGTGTTTTATTTGTGTATCCATATCAATTATTTTGTCTTTCAATATACGCAGACAGAATGGATTATTGGGGCTTACCTCGATGTCCTGGAGTCGTTTGGAAATTGGCAACTTCTTGATGTCATCCAGAAAGTTGGTGAGGGCTTTATAAGCTTCGTGTCGGGCATCATTTCGCTTCAACATGGGGTCACCAAGCTCATCCTTCAGACAAAAAAAAATATTTATTTAGAAAAATAATGCTTATTTTTCTGTTTAAAATGCTACCTGAAACTTTTTTCATTTTTAAGAACATTTTCGCCATTGTCGTCATCATCCTCATTACGATATTCATCATTATCAAAATTATCATCATCATCTTCATCATTATTACCACCATTAAAATAATGAAAAAATTTCATATAGTGCTTAACACAATAATGAGAAAGTCCCTATTTGCTTGATAACTATCATCGTTATCATCACCTTCTTCACCATCCCCATCCCCATAACCCCCACCATCATCATCATGAATATCACAATCATTATCATCACTACCACCATCATCATCACCATCGTCACCATTCATTTTTAAGAACATTTTCGTCATCATCCTCATTACGATATTCATCATTATCAAAATTATCATCATCATCTTCATCATTATTACCACCATTAAAATAATGAAAAAATTTCATATAGTGCTTAACACAATAATGAGAAAGTCCCTATTTGCTTGATAACTATCATCACAATCATCATCATCACAATCATCATCATCATCATCATCATCATCATCATCATTAACACCATCACTACCACCATTACCATCTTCATGATCACAATCATCCTCCTCCTCCCCATCATCATCATCATAATCCTCCATGACTTTCTCTGTCACCACCACCACTACCATACCCAGCATCATCATCCTCACCATCACCATCATCCTCATTATCACCAATCTCGTGATAATCATCACCATCACCACCACCATGCTCCTCCTCCTCCTCCTACTCCTCCTCATCTTCTTCCTCCTCACCTGAGATCGGATATTCCCCAGCTCCAGTTGAGCATTCTCGAATTCTGCGAGCTTCAACGAGACCGGTTCTGAGTCAGGAACAAGACTGATGAGATTGTCCTTCTCCTTCGTCAGACTACACTCCATAATTATTATCACCATCACCACCATCACCATTACCACCATTACCATCATCATCGTCATGATGATCACTCTCTTCCTCTTCCTCCTATTCATCATCATCATCTTACTCCTCCTCCTCATCACCAAAACAATCAACATCACCATCACTAATATCCTTACCATTACCACCACTATCAACATTATCATCAGGATCACTACCACCATCATTATAACCATCACCACTACCACCACAATCTTCCTCCTCATCATCATGATGATGATGATGGCCTCTTGTATAGCGCCGGTATCCGCCACAGCTGGGCTTTACAACCATTACCATCACCATCATTATTGGCATAATCATCATCATCACTATCATCCGCCTCAGCCTCTTCTTTCTACCTGAGATTGGATATTCCCCAGCTCCAGTTGAGCATTCTCCAATTCTGCCAGCTTTACCGAGACCGGTTCAGAGTCGGGAACAAGACTGATAAGATCGCCTTTCTCCTTGGTCGGACTACCCTCAATGAACGGTTTAAGTCTCTTTGCAGCGAGGTCTATTGCCTGCTGGATGGTGTTCTTTTGTTCTGGATCGATGGAGAATCCCCGTCTGAATTGAGAGAGAGGGAGAGGAAAGTAAAAGATGTGCATCATTATTATTCAGTCGGCTCTTTATCATCAAAATCATCAGCATCAACTAATACCTCCTCCTTATCCTTACCTTCATCATCATCATCATCATCATCATGATCGCTATGATTATCATCATCACCATGATTATCACCATCACCATCCCCGTCACTACCATCATGACAATCATCATTATCATCATTTTCATCATCATTACAATCAATACAATCATGGCCATCATTATAATCTTAATCATCATCAATATCATCATCATCATCTTCACTATCATTATAATTATCATCACCACCATCATCACCATCATCACCACCATCATCATCATCTTCACCATCATCATCATCATCATCATCATCATCATCATCTTCACCATCATAATTATCATCAACATAATCACCACCATCATCACATCATCATCATCATCATCATCATCATCATCATCATCATCATCATCAACATGATCACCATCACTAACATCACCCACACCACCAACATAATCATCACCACAGACCTCTCAACCCGTATAATAGAAATGGAGAAATTATTTTTCTGAAAAAGAGGAAAGAAACTATGTTTCCCATAGGACTATGTGGTATATTTATTTATAAATATAACAACTCTTTTGAAATGGCCTTGAATCTCTCTGAAAATAGTCAAAAATTAATTTTCTTTCCTCAAAATTTGTAATGCTCAGGAGGTCTATCACCATCGACATCACTATGATCATGATGTCGATCATCATCATCTCGACTACCATCATCATCATCATCATCATCATCATCATCATCATCACCACCACCATCACCACCACCATCATCATCATCATCATCATCATCATCATCATCATCATCATCATCATCATCATCATCATCATTAGAATCATACCTGGCATCTTTGATCTTCTGAAAGGTCTCTGATAGAGGAGTGAGATTAATTTGGAGAACAGAGCTTTTCTTCTTTGACTCTTCTTCCGCGGCCTTCTCTGCTTCAGACTACAATGCAAACAAAATGAAATAAAATAAACCTTGCCAAAGTCGACCTCTCATATGTTAAATAATCGCCAAAGTAAAATGCCTTTTCAAGTCCCATTCTCTTTACATTCAGTTTTTCCCCCGAAAAAGTAAAATATTCTCCAAGTTGAAGCCGCTTTGTAAGATTCGACTTAGGCAAGGTTGACTGTATAGATTGCATTTTATATGACCCAACAACACAACATCTCATGTACATCTCATGTTCATTTCTTGTGTAATACAATTTGATCTATTTTTTTTTCAATAATTATACCAATTCATTCATCTGGGGCCTGTTAAACATACTGAATATACAATCAACTGCAACTCTTTAGTACATGATTTGCCATAGACTTACAATTGATAGAATTGATTGTACCTCTTTACGCCATATGATATAAAAATGAAGTTTAAGATACTTCATGCCAGTAGAGAACTCTAATAAATTTATGATTTCTTAGAATAAGAAGTAGGTGTTGAGATCAAATGAACAGGGATAATAAACATTTCCCAATCACACATCTTTCCAAAGTAAGAATTTCTGCCAGGAATACAAGGCGATGAGAATAGAGGAATACAGAAATATAGAAATACAACAACAAACATCTATCAAAATTGGGATGTGATGAAATAAATGAATGAATTAATAAAAAAATACATATCAAAATCTAGCAAATAGCATACCTTGTAATGTAGGAGTTGTTTCTGCAAGATGAATTTATCGTCTTTGAGTTGCTCTAAAACACTTTCCAGATTCTGGACTCGCTTCATCAGTTCATTCATCTCTTTGGTGTGCTGGTGATGAGGCTTGTGTCCTTAAAAGATGATTGTTGGCAAACAGAAAATATAATTACAATGTAAACATTCAACGACTGGTATCAGATCTTGCACAAAACATGCACAACATTATCAATCATTACGCACGAGAATGGATACCAGTCAACCTTCTTATCATGGTAAAACATATTCCATGTTCTGCACTCGCTTCATCAGTTCTTTCATGTCTTTGGTGTGCTGATGATGAGGCTTGTGTCCTTAAAAGATGATTGTTGACAAACAGAAAATATCAGTAACTACATTTATTAAATCCTGTCATTTATCAACGCGACTGTTACCAATTCCTGTGCTCAATACACGGAACATTATCCATCATTACGCACAAGAACCAATAACAGTCGTTCTTAAAGTCTTGAGTATCTTGATGAAACACCGCCCAAGCTCTGGACTTGTTTCATCAGTTCATTCATCTCCTTAGTATGCTGCTGATGAGTTTTGTGTCCTGCAAGACAAAGAGAAAATATTAGTTACTTTAATGTAAACGTTTATTGAATCCTTTCATATCACAGTGTGCCTTACAAACACTCTCGAGTTGTTCTAAAACCTCGCCCAGGTTCTAAACTCGCTTCATCAATTCATTCATGTCTTCGGTGTGTTGGTGATGGAGCTTGTGTCTTGAAAATATGATTGTTAAAAGATATAAATATTTGTAACTTCAATCATCACATAATCAAATCTATCACCATTATTGTCATATGGGCCTACTCCCCAAACACAGCATTTTTTTTTATCTACAAGGGCTCTTTCACATTTTCCTCCTGAAAAATACTCATCCTGGCAATTTTAGTGACACAATTAATTGCAGCCATTCTTTAAATAAGCAAAATTAATATGATGGATTAATATTAATCTTAATAAAGATGGATTCTACGCCCTAAAAATGAATCAACTTTAACAAAGCATGTAATATGACAATGAGGACTTGTTCCAGTTGTTCCTTATTGGCAAGTAAAATATTGAATCATTCGCCCAGTCTGACATCTGTCAGTAAAGGGCCCAGCACACCAAATACGGCACGGCATCACGACACGGTTTTTACACGGTATCTTGGTTGTTATTGGCCAGCGCGCTCCTCCGCGCAAATGATGTTGAACAATTGGCCAATCACACGGGAGATATCGCGTAAAAACTGTGCCGTGTTTGGTGTGCTCGGGCCTTAAGAGGCAACTTACCATTGACGCCAGTGGGAGTGTGGACACCATTGACGTCTCCACCGCCATGCACCTCCTTTTTCTTCCACTTACTGCCGCCGCCACCACCACCGGCAGCAGAGGGCGCTCTAGTGTTTGACTGTGCGGGTCTCTCCTGATAACTTGGAGCAAACTTCTTATTCATGGTTTGCGCTACGTTGACGTTGTCATGAAAGAGTTGCACTGGGAGGGAGCCATCTTTCTGCGGCATCATGCCTTCCGCGATGATGATCTTCAGTTGTTTCTCGGATTTCGCTTCGCCCGCGATAGTTTGAAGGAATGCATAGGCCTAGTAGGTAAAGGGTTAAAAAACAATTTTGAAGAGTTATATAGAAATCATAAGAAAAGATTTGTGGATAATTAGAGCAAATACATAAAGAGATCTGCTGAAACTGCTAACCCAATAATTGAGAGCTGTGGAGTAAAATGAAGTAGAAAAAGACCTCTAGCTTTTGATTCTAGCAAAATCTTAATTATTACCAAAATGACAATGCAGTTAACTTTACTTCCTTGTCATTTTGCTTATGATTAACATTCTGCTAGGGACAAAAGCTAAAGATATTATTTACTTCATGATTAGAATTAGAGCCTTAGGGTCAATGTCCTTAGCTACCTCCTTGAATTTTTTTGCACCATTGAGACACTGTTTCGAAAAAAAAGGAACTTGGAAAGACATGCTTTGGGCTTAATTGTCTGACGAAGCCATAAGTGCTTTGGGAAACTTCACTACCAGTGAGAACAGAGAATAAGATCTATATTTCTTTACCTATTACTGAAACATATAACCTGCGGGTCACAACAAGCTACAAAGACTTCACAAGGAGATAACTGCAAGAATGCAATCGAAACTCCCATATTGTCCGTGGCGAAAATCTACCAGAGGGTGAGCCTATTAAATGAAGGTAATCCGAGGGGTATCTTATCAACATTTTTCAGAAGCATATTATGAACTACCTGGTTAGCAGCATCTGACGACGATTCCTTGAGCGCCGGTGCCACACCGATGATCTTGATCTTCTGAGCGATGGCCCCGATCCCCGCTAGTTCGTCCGATGGCTGGACCATGGTGTTGATGTCAACTTCCGCACTGTTACCATAGTCTATGTAGAGGACTTCAGCCTAAAAAAAGGAAGGAAAAATACCATCAAAAGTAGATTTTTATTGACGAGGGTGTGTTTCATCAAGATAAAGATTTTACCAGTCCTTCCTTCAACTCGTTCTTAAAATCTTTCTTGTCTTGGTGAAACACCATCCCAATTGGCTAAATAGATTCAATAATAATGTGGGCACTCGCGCCAAACCAATATCTTGAGCGATGGCGCCGAAGGCCGCAAGTTCGTCCAAAAGCTCGACCATTGTGTTCATGTCGACCTCAGCACTATTACCATAGTCCATGCAGTGGACTTCAGCCTTTGGAGGAAGGAAACATATGATTGAAAGTAGATTTTAATTGACCTGTTCAGCTGAATTAATTTAAAAATTATTTTGGGACTACAGTTCATCTGATAGTAGTTAGTTTGCCCGATAGCTGGGCCATGGTGTTGATGTCCTTCTCAGCACTGCTGCCATAGTCCACGTAGAGCACTACGTGATGAGGAAAAGACCATTCTGATAATGAAGGCAATATATTACCAGTTTGTGGTAATGTAACTGGGTTTCATCTCGGAAAAAGAAAAGGAGAAAAGATGATTAATTTTCATCTGGCTTTACAAATAATTTGTTGGCGCAATAAAAAATGTATCCCTAACGTGATACCAAACATGTCCTGACAACGTATTCTGAACCACCCATCACTGTGAGAAGTGATCAACTCCTTTGAAGCATTCTGAATAGCTCAATACACACAAAAGAAAATTCCCTTCCTCTGATTCTGCTGAAATATGTCAAACAGGCGTCACACAATGAACAGTGAGGGTCCTTTCTTTAGTGTGTATCAGGCTATTGTGTATGCCTGAATGAAGTTTTTTACTTTGCCCAGAATCCTTTCTCCTGTCTGCTCACAGTGCATGAATATTCTAAATCTCCCGACATTTATCTTATTACTGGATGAACAAAGGAGGGGACAGAGTAGAACCCTGTGGAACCCCACACATCATTTCCCTTACCTTGTTCTGGTTGTGGTTGGTTTGCTAACATTGTATTCTGAACTAGCTACGAATATTCTGAAACTCCTGTGGTTTATCCAATTACTACTGGATGAACAAAGGAGGGGACAGAGTAGAACCCTGTGGAACCCCACACACCACTTTCCTTACCTTGTTCTGGTTCTGGTTGGTTACCCTACAGCGATACCATGCTCCGTCCTCTTGGAAGATAGCACCATACACCTGAAAGACATGGAGAATGAATTTGATTAAAAATTACCAAAATTTGTCTTGTAACATGTTATAGTTTTTTATTCGAGGCATTAACTTTAGTATTACATAAATGACAAATCAAATGGAATGAATAAAAATGTGGACAAACAATCAAGTGCATCTTTTTTATCCTACCTGAAATGGCTGAACCTAACCTGAGCTCAACACCTGTTTAAATCATTGAAATTATACATCACCGAGTCATGCATTTTTTAAACATAATTTGTACAGCAATAAGTCTTTTGTTATTGAATGAAAAAAAAATTAATGCAAATGATGAATTGAGGAGAAAAAAATCCACAATTATTGCCATGCCTCCCCCTCTAGCAATAACATAATCCACAAAATTTCAAATTCATAATCTGTTTTTTGTCGTATAATTCAACCATAAACAATTATCATGTAAATATTGGTATGCGATTTTTTCTTTTAATTTTGTTTCAAATTTAATTTGCTTGATAATGTTCATGTACTACTTTCTTTGTAATATTGTATGTTTTTGAAATGGAAAACAAATCAAAATCAAATCAAATCAAAATCAAAGAGCTCTCTCATTCATGCAGATGTCTTTTAGTAGCACTCGGCATACTTCAAAGGCTAAATGAATAAGCGATAACAAATGAACACACACACACTGACCTTTGACCTGTCGAGCTGAATCTCTTGTAGCCTTGGTGCAATGGAGCAGTATTCTTGAAGTTTGGACATGATGACAGAGAATTTCTCCAGATTTTCTCTGTTCAAGGCCTGGACGTATAGTGTATGCGGGTCTATTATATGTGTTATGCTAACAACCTCCTAAATAATTAAAAAAAGAAAAATAATATCTTTATTACATTTTGTCATCGACATTCAAGGTCACAACTCTCATAATATAGGATTTGCCTTCGAGATATCAATCTGCTATTGGCTCAAGTCCCCATCAAATTAACAAATCCACTCGGTTGAGAAATAAGAAAAAAAATGAGGAGCACACTTCTCCAAATTGACAATTGACAATTTTGTTTTGTTTTCACATGTTCTGCAAAATCTCTGCCCATCGATCTGTGATGTGATGACCAACTGTGCTGAGTCACAGCTGATTTTAGAGTTAACCAATTTCTCTTCATTAATAAAATACATCGGATCTTAATTTTTCTTCCGAATCGTCGGCGCTACGGCTAGCACAAAGAAGACAAACATCCAGCTTCATGGCTTCCCTCGCATCGCCTGGGGTGCGCACCGTTTAGTGACCGGATGTGTTAGGGTCTTCGATCAATAACCTGAGCGGAATATAACGGGACCATTGCTTAACAGTTGCGCGGGCTATAATCTGTCTATTGTTCGGGCGGGAGCGACCCACCTGCACCCCTTGTTTAATATCGACGTCTTCCCTAATATCGAAGAAATATAAATAAAATGCAAAATAAGTCTGCGTAGAATAAAAGGCAAACTTTTGGATCACAAATTTTGCAGGCCCAGGTGTTGTGGTATATTAATACTGTAAGGGTGAGATTGCTGTAAGAATAAATATTTTAGCGTGCATAAAATTTCAGCAAATTCACTGGATTTCAGATCTATCCACACCTAGCGAGTTGTCTATGGAATTCTAATGTAATTTTACATGTGTCTATGGGCATTCTAACGAGTGAGAATTATAGCAAATTCATGGTCGTGAAATCAGCGAAAATAAAACCCCTTCAAAAATTTCAGCTTATAAAGTACAAAATGACTCGAGCCCTTATTACATCTACATGATGGTAACATCACATATCGACCTCAGATTGAAATATCGCCATTTCTAAACTGTTGGGGGAATAACCCCTCAAAAATTATATCCCTTTCTTTCTTTTGATATTCACCTCATATCCCTGAAGTTTCGTTGTGTCACCTGCAGCTACTGGAACTGCAACAACAAATATAACAATAAGAACAACAAAATTACAGACAAATCAAAATGGAATTAACCACAGACAGGAATGTACTGTCCATGGATGGAGAAAAATACAATGATCAAACTGTGATAATTTGAGCAAATCGGATGACCCATTCAAAAGTGAATTTTCAAAGTTTTGATGTACACCCACAGGCATAAATGGCTGCCACAGGATTTCACATTTTCTTTTTTACATAGAAAAGTAGACACATTTTTACTTTTCCGTTCATGTGTAATCTGGATATATCACTTCTGCATGCATTCCAGAAAGAATGGTGGTGATTCTTCAATTGTAATATGACATTGATCTATTTTCAATAAATTCATGCATAAAGTTAATGACGAGTTCTCCATGTATGACACAAGCAAAGAAAGGAAACATACCTCTCTTATTCTGATTCTGAGGACCTGTACCGTTCCAGTTAGAGTTCTGACGCCCTGAGTTCCCTGCCAGATTCCTGAAAAAAAACATTAATATACTTAATTCTTGACACTTAAGTATGTAATTACAATAATTTGAAAGCTTAGCTTCACAACATATATCTGTGTGTGCTGTATTGTATGAAAAGAGCTCATAATTCAAAACAATCAATTACAATTATTTCATATAAATACATGAAAAAAAATCACAACTAACTGAGAGAAATGTTCGCTCTACGATATTACTAGCAATTCCTTGCTCTATAAAACCAATATTTATTTCCTTATTTATCTATTTGCTATGTTTTATTTCAACTGAGAAGCTCCATCAGCAGTCAAATTAATTGTTTTTCCAGGGACCCAGTAACGAAAATATAAAAGTCCAAAGAAGAAATTTTATAATTTTAATCAAAAAGGAATAAAGCTGTTATGAAGATATTCTAGCACTGTTGTTGTGTCCCAAAAGATGAAGAATAACACCTCTACTACTGTTTGCCAAGGCACAAGGGGTAGCAGATACGATCAAGTTGTTTTAATTTCTATATTGGTTTCTTTCCTTTTATATCACTTGAAATGCAAGGGCTTCATTACATTTAATCATGAAAAAAAGAGAAACTGATTCATTTGTATTTCAATGAGCAAATGTTGAAAAAGTGCAACAATTACACTGCTATTGCTTGTCTTAGTCGGGCATTTTATCACTTCCCAACATTTTCCTGCATATTTTGCTTGATTGTTTAATTTGCCTAATATGACAATGTCACTTTTAGGTGGATATTCAAGGGTCTGGGACAACTCCGTCCTGTAAAAGAACGAGGAGATATCATTAAAACATGCATTTGCCACAGCAGCGTGATCTAATTGAGAAAGTGAAATGTTTATGGAAGCGTTGTAGTCGAGTGGACCGGACTGTCGCCTTCCAACTAGATGGTTGTAAGCTCGAATTCTACCCATGATGTTAATTTCCTTCGGCAAGAAATACTTCCACATTGTGCTGCACTCAACCCAAGTGATGCAAATGAACCCCAGCAGAAAGAAATTCCTTGAATGCAGAAATAAGAATCCGTACTATAGCAAGGGAACAATGCAACAGAGCGCTTAGATACACTTCTCATTAAGCCTATATTAATGTTTTTTTTTATTATTATTGTTATCATTTTTTCTTGACCAAAAATTTTAATTGTAAGATACTTACTTCTTGCTTTTCTCTGATCTTCTCACAGTAAGTACATTGCCTCGAACCACCTTCCCTTGACATTTGGCGATGGAAGTGTCGACAGATGAACTATCTTCAAAGTTCACAAACCTGAAAAACATACAATAAGGATTAAAAACACACACTAAAATTAATGTTTACTATGTGAAACAGCTCACATTGTTAGCAAATGTTATCAATGACTATCATAAATCTAATTTTGTTCAAACTTCAAAGAACTACATTTGGATATATCAAATACAGGACTATAGCATATGACACATGGACATTGTGGCACAAGAAAATTAAAGTATTTGTGGCCTACATTTAGAGCATTCTTAAAAGTGGTCAAATTAATCACCAATGTGACAATTAATAAGGCGCAGTTATGCTTAAATCTAAAACCTTCAATGGTTTTAGCCAGGCAAAAAATGAACCATTATGTTTATGAATCCCGTCAAACTGGTTAAATGATCAATATACGTGTCTATACATGGTAACCTCAAGGAGGGGACTTTTCTGTATCCAGGGTTGTGTGTCGTAAAGATGTGCATAGATCTACGCACGACTGTATAATCGACTGGTGATCATTTCCAGCATTCAATGATAACTCCTGGTGCTCAATCGCACCGAGGAAAGGATCATCAGTTGTAAGTATAGTCATGCAAAGATCCACACACAGCTTTATGAAACGAAACCCAGCATGATTTACGAACTTGTATGTAAGAATATTCCTCAAATTTCAAGCAAGACACACTTTGTAAAGAGAGCTAGAGCTAGGAGA